>CM066031.1:175469964-175723084 GCA_033557465.1 Ichthyophis bannanicus
GTATATCTTTTGGGAACTTGACAGGTACTTGTGACCTGCATTGGCCAGTGTTGGAAACAGGATACTGGGCTTGATGGACTCTTGATCTGACCCAGTATGGCATATCTTATTTTTGTATGCTAATAGTTTTGAATATGCCCCCTATATGTTCACCTCACTACTCTGCTCCAGCTCCCCAAATGCCATGCCCAGGAATTTCCTTGCATGGTTGGTATAAAAGTACAGAAAGAGGAGGATCACATGATGTGCTGAGCGGGAGCGGACGTGTGGTGCTCTCTCTCCAAAGGGGCCCCCTCCATTAAGCCCGAAAAATCCCACCAGAGCGATGGAACCAACAGGCTACCCTTGAGTGTAGAGAGGTCACTTTGCAGGGCACCAACCTAGACGGACAGAGAGCAAGCTGGAAATGAAATCAGCCCACCGGGAATGGGAGAAGCCAGGGCCGGGAAGCACCAAAATGGTGGACCAGCTACCCTCCACGACTACTACGGCCCAGGCGACCCTCGTGGAAGAGGTAACTGCGGCAGTGGTGGGAGCTTTGTCACAGCAGCTGGGCGATATTGCGAGCAGGATTAAGGCCATCAACAAACCCTTTGAGTCGCTCGGGGGTCGGCTTCAGGAAGTGGAGCAACGTGTGGGGAAAATGGAAGAGATGTCGGAGGCCCAAGCGCGGGAGATTCGTCAGCTGCAGGCACAGGCAGAGCTGCAAAAATCGATGACCTAACAGAGCTTTGCAGAGAGTTCGAACTAAGGAAGCCCCAATATTTTGCTTACTATCAATTGCACCATTATATCCTCTCCCTCCCCGGGGACAGCCTGGAAGTTGAGCGGACCGCGCATGTTCTGGAGCATCTCACTATCTAGTTTGGCTAAAAAACTGGGGCAGTGGTTGCCCCTGAAGGATTATGCGGAGCTAAGTTTAAGATGGGGGGTTGAGTTGGAGAGTGTGGTGACAGAGGGGAGCATAAGGGCGGGTCTCGAGGATGGTCACTGCATCTAAATTTAGAGAACTGCAAGTGCGAGTGATTAGTCGAGTCCAGTTCTCGCCAATGCGGGCATTTCACAGTAGGGTTACGACTGAATGTGGATTGCCTGTGGTGTCGAACTATGGGAGCAAATTTAGGACACATGCGGTGGAGCTGTGGGAAGACGCAACAGTATTGGTATTGAATTCAAAGGTATATGCGAGACCTGATAGGGCAAGCGGTGCAATGGATGGCAGCTTTGGTGAATGGCGATTTCCTCCCTGTGGCATCCCCTAAGGGGCGGTGGGAGCACTTATTGGTATGCAAAGCATGTATAATAGGGAAACTGCACGTAGTCCAAAATTGGAGGCAAGAATCAGAGCCATCTTACTGGGAGTGGAGACATGTATTCCATCACCTTATGACCCAGGAGTTGATGGCTTCCAAGGGAAACCCATAAAAGAGAGCTCAGTGCTTGTTGCTCTGGGGGGGGCTATCTTGCTATGCTTCACCTGCTGGTGAAGAATGAACTGCTGAGCTTATAACAGGGAGAGGAACGAGAGAAGGCAAAGTGGCTTATTAGTCGGGGGATGGAGGGTAGAGGCAGGGGAGGGGGAGAGGGAGGGGGTTGGAGGTAAGAGATACTTATCCAAGTTGGCATGGAATGACCCTAGGTGGGGCATCAGAGCCAAGCTCTGCCTGGGGAGGGGAGGGTGGGGAAGAGGGAGGGTGGAGGGGTGGAAGGGGGTGGAGGGGGGGGCTAGTATAAACTAATGTGTATTGAACTATAAGTCTGGGTAGGCTAAGGCTATGAGCATGTGTTTGTTGGAAACATATATAATTATCAGTTAGCATTTGTTACTTATCTGAATGGCTAAATAAATATTCACTCAAATGCAAAGGAAGGGGGAGGAGAAGGGTAAGGATGGGAAGGGTAAGAGGTTAAAAAGAAAATGGAACTGAAACTGTAGAAGAACATGGATTGTAACTGAGTTTAATTGTGTACCTTAATGCTTTCTCTGTACCATGTTTTGTATGACTGCTTATCTATTTCCTTTGAATAAACAGTTTTAAAAAGTACAGAAAGACACAAACAACAAGCGGAAGGCAACCATGCATAAAGAGAAGCTTTATTCTAGGGCCCTAGAATATCAGTGTGAACAACAAGCGGAGGGCCCTAGAATAAAGCTTCTCCTTATACATGGTTGCCTTCCGCTTGTTGTTTGTGTCTTTCTAATTTGTAGAAGTTAACTCCTCTTCTTTTTGGATTGTATAAAAGTACACCAGCTTCTTTTGGCACGCATATTGCTAGGCATGGAGTTTTAGATCAAGCATTTCCCCCATGAAAAAACATTTTATAAAATTGCCCCAGTAGGGGCTTACAGGGCCCAAAGGTTATGTATTGTCCATGCCAGGGGATTTTCAAAATAATCTTTCTGCGGTTAGCACCCAATATTTGCGGCACAAGTGGTTTTGAATATCAGTGTGAATACTTTTAATATTAAACTTGCTCTATATAGTAAATGATGGCAGATAAAGACTTACATGGTCCATATCATCTGCCCAGAGTGATGGTGAATCCATGCAGATTATCCATCTCTGTGCCTTTGTTTAGGGTTTTCAGCTTTCCCCTCTTTGACATTTGAAAGTTACTTAAGTTTGCTTTGATTCCCTCCTCTTGTTACAAATGGGTCCTCTGTGCCTCACCCATGCCTTTTGAATTCCGCCACTGTTTTTGCCCCCATCCCCTCTACCTGGAGGGCATTCTAGGCATCCACTATCCTTTCCATGAAAAAGTATTTCCTGATGTTGCTTTGCAGTTTCATCTAGTTCTACAGCTTCTGCCACCAGTTAGTTTGCTTCTCCCTCCTCTGAGAAGAGAACTTCTCCATTACAAGCTCTGCTTGGCACTTTGAATCTGCTTGCTTTTTGGGAGTCCTGTCTGCCCCTCTCTGCATATTTATTTAGTTATCATTGTTAGTGTGCTCTTTTACCTCATTTATACCTTTTGTACTATTGTTCAGCTTTTCTCACCTCTCTCTCTTGCTCCTCTCTATAACTAACTGCAACTTTCCTTCTACTATCTGGTTTGTCTGTGGAGGCCAAGATAACATTTAATTCAATACCCATCCTAACTCTGTCTCTTTTCCTGCAGAGTTGTAAGCTTTTTCCTTTCTCTGCTCTAATCTACCTGAGTGACTACCCCCTCCCCTTGCTGAGATACTGTATAGCTCCTTTTCCTGTCTTCCAAGTGTGTTTAGCTCTGTTTGCCTCTCTCCCTTTGGGCATTCTTACCTGCCAGCCTGTGAGTCCTGTGTGTCCACTGAAATATTTATTTTGTCACTGTTAGTGTGCTGTTTCTTTATCTGTAAGCTTGTTCAATTTTCCTACCTGTCTCCTACATATCCGCCCAACCTTTATCCCACCCCCCTCCCCTCTACCCACCCACCCCCTGGCACTCAGTCTCTTCTAGCTGTCATCTGCTCATTACCTCGCTTATTCACAGGTGCACTTAATTACCTGTGGTCTCACTCCCATCTATCCTTATTTCTTCTGGCCTCTGTTCTCCTCTCCATCTCTCTTCTATGGCTCCTCATTACTTAACCGTCCTATTCTTCAAACTCCCTAATTGTCTCCCCCTCCTACCAACACCTTCACTCCTCCCCTCCTTATATCCCTTTTACCATCCTCACTTCCACCTCCATCCTGTCCTCTGCCCTGTCATCAGCTGTTGAGCTTCACCACTTTCTCCCTCTCATTTAGCCATCTCCTCTCTCTCTAAGACAACCTCACCCTCATTACCGCCATGTTGTCTCTTCTCTGCCGCACACTCTTCTAGTCCTTCTCCTTCTCTCATCTGGAGATATCAACCTCAACATTGGCCCCCCTGGACTTTTGTCACATTCTGAGAAGAGATCTTCACGCAACGCCTCTAATCTTATTCATATCTCTCTCTTTTCCCCTTTCTCTCTCCCTTTCTCATGTGTCTTGTGGAACGCACACTCTATCTCAAATAAACTTGCTTATACTAATGATCTCTTACCTCTAATGCTCTCCATCATCTTGCTCTAACTGAGACCTGGCTCCTCCCAGAAGCCACGGCGTCAGTCGCTGCTCTCTGTCATGGCGGTTATCAGTTCTCTCATATACCTCATCTCACTGGCCGTGGTGGTGGTGTTGGGCTTCTACTTTCTCCTTTCTGACAATTCCAACCCCTCCTGCTGCCTCAATCTCACTCCTTTCCCTCTTTTGAAGTCCATTCCATCTGCGTTTTCATTCCACTACTTCTCCGGGTAGCTGTTATTTATCAAGCCCCTGACAAGTCCACCTCTACCTTTCTCACTGACTCTGTTGTGTGGCTTTCCTTCTTTCTGGATTCCTCTTCCCCGACTCTTATTCTCTGGGATTTTAACATTCATTTTGATAACCCCTCTGATTCTTATGCTTTACAGCTCCTTTCCCTTACCTCCTCATTCGACCTCCAGCTTTGCTGTACTGCCCCCACTCACCAGCATGGCCACTGCCTTGACCTTGTATTTTTCTCTAATTGCTTGCCCTCAGACTTCTGTACCTCAGTTCTTCCTGTATTCAACCATCACCTGCTAAGCTTAATTCTTCATCACCCACTGCCTCAGCCTCACCCTGTCTCCTCCAACCTCTTTAGAAATCTTCATGCCATTGACTCTTTGGCTCTCTCCTCCACTGTTTCATCAACTCTTTCCTCCACTATGTCATCTGAATCTGTTGATGTGGCAGTAGCTTCCTATAATGCTGCACTTTTCTCTGCTCTGGATGCTCTTGCTCTGCCCATGCCATGTCCTCTGAGTCATACTATACTCCAGCCCTGGCTTTCTTCCACTACCTGCTATCTATGTTCCTGTGCCCCTTCAGCTGAGCATGCTTGGCTCAAATCCTGCTTCCTTGCAGACTTTTAACTTCAAATTCATGCTTGTCTCTTTCCAGTCAGCCACAGCACTCGCCAAACAAAACTATTATGTCCATCTGACTAAATCTCTTGCCTCTGACCCTCGCCGGCTCTTTACTACCCTCAACTCTCTCCTCAAGGTGCCTCCGCCTCCAACCTCTCCCTCCCTTTCTGCCAACTTTCCCCTCTACATCTGCTACCCTTTTTCCCTTTTCTGTGATCTTTGAGGAGGAAACTGCACACCTACTTTCCTCCTCCAAACTCACTACCTGCTCCTCTGATCCTATTCCCACCCATCTCCTAAGCCCCATCTCCTCCACTGTAGTCCCTTCCATCTCTCATATTCTCAACCTATCGCTCTCCACTGCAACTGTCCCTGTAGCCTTCAAACATGCTGTAGTTACACCTCTCCTCAAGAAACCCTCACTTGATTCTCCCTGTCCTTCTATCAACCCATCTCCTTCCTCCCCTTCATTTCTAAACTACTTGAAAGTGCGATTCACAACCATTGCCCTGACTTTCTCTCCTCTCAAGCCCTTCTGGATCCTTTACAATCTGACTTTCGTCCTTCACATTCTACTGAAATGGCTCTTGCCAAAGTCTCCAGTGACTGGTTCCTGGCAAAATCCAAGGACCCTCAGTCCTCATGCTTCTTGATCTCTCTGCTCCTTTTGACACTGTTGACCACAACCTTCTCCTTCATACCTTGTCCTCTCTTAGTTTTAAGGGCTCTGTAATATCTTGCTTCTCTTCTTATCTCTCCCATCACTCTTGCAGTGTCTGTTCTGGTGGATCCTCCTCTGCTGCTATCCTGCTCTCAGTTAGTGTTCCCCAAGGGTCAGTCTCGGGTCCACTCCTTTTCTCTCTCTATACCCAGTCTCTTGGTGCACGCATCTCTTCCCTTGGCTTTCAGTACTATTTTACGCTGGTGACTCCCACAGATCTACCTCCTCTACTCCTGAAATCTCTCCAACAGTCCAGACCCGGATCATGGCCTGCATTTCTAACACCACTGCTTAAATGTCTCACTGCTGCTTGAAATTGAATATGGCCAAAACTGAGCTTCTTATTTTTCTCCCTAAAACTTCCTCTCCCCTTCCTCCTTTCCCAGTCTCTGTGGATAACTCTCTATTTCTCCCTGTTTCCTCGGCTAAAAACCCCACTGGAAGACAGCCACCTCAGACGGGAGAGACGTGGGCAGACCATATAACCCTCCATTGCCTCAGGTACAAAGGTAGCTTGCGGGGACAAGGGAACTATATACCGTACCTAATCATACACTGCTTTGATCCGGTGAAATGCGGTATATAGGCATTGCAAAATAAACTATATATCTCATGCAGGTCTAGACACCCCGTCCCTCCTAGTAGTAGGTAGCCAAGGCATCAGCAGTGTAACACTGGGTGTAGCAATGCATTGTTCTACGTGGTCCCAGTCGAACAGACTGGCATATACAGCATGACGCAAAGTAACTAGTAAAAACATACTGCAAAGAATACCTGCCAACCCCTGGTAGCAATGGGGATCTGCAGCATGGGAAGATACTGGGGACCCGGTGCTGGGCACCCACCCTCACCCTCAGGGTGACCACAGAAACTGCTCAGTAGCATGGTTTCTAGCTACTCTGTACATGTATCACTCACTGTCATGTCCTCTTACTTAGCTGAGATGATGAATAACTGCATTCTCCATTTGGTGATCAGCTGTAGACTGCTGTTCTGCATGTGTACTGCATCATGGGTGCTGGTTGGGCCACCCTATACTAGCACACACAGCAACTTTAGGCAGTGACCTGCAGTCTCTTCATATCCAGCCATTGCTGTGCAGAGCGGTGTGGAGGTGTAGCGTACTGGTTAGTTCAAAGTCTTCTTAGGCAGGGCACAGGAGTTCTATTCCTACCTTTTCTCTTTGTGACTGTGCTACTCAGATCCTTTTCATGCCTGTTACAGTCAGGGCTCCGCAAATCTGTGCTGCCAAACCATGCCATTCATCCTTCAGCCCATCTATCTGCCTCTGTTGGCTGTGTACAGTCCTATCTTCTTGTGCAAGCTCTTACTCCATGACCTATACTGGCACTCTTTTCCACATTACGGCTCTTCATGCTCGCCTCTCCTGTGCCTGATCTGCACTCCATAGGGCACATTATAAAGTGCACTATCCACCATGGCACCCTATAATGTCCCCTATCAGCCGCTCTATAGGATACTGTATAGTGCACCTTATATGGACGGTAACCATAAGGTGCCCTATAGGGCGCCCTATAAAGCGCCCTCTGAGGCACCTTATGGGTACAGTACACTGAGGGTGTTTTTGCTGGCAGCACTAATGTACATTCAAAATAGATAATACTTTGGACAGCCCTATCAAATAACCCCACTGTGGGTTTGAACCCATGACCTCTGGCTCAACTAGCAGTGAAGTAACCAGTGAGCTCTAAAGCTGCCAACAAACCCCTGGCTGGCTGCAGAAGGACTGCAAGTCACCATGCAAACAGTCTGCTGTGGTCACCAGGATAGGGTTAACCCATACCCATGATGCACTGCACATGCAAATCAGCAGTCTACAGATGATCACAAGATGGGGTATGCACACCCACAGCACCTCGGCCTGGTAGGGGGAACTGACCGTGTGTGGTACTGGCACAGAGTAGCTACACACCGTCACATTGTGCAGGTACCGCACTCACCCTGAGGGTGAGGTGAGGCGCCCAGCACCAGGTCCACAGCAGAGATAGGCCATGCTGTAGGTCCCCAGCAGTGCTAATGGGTGAGATAGGTTGTTTCTGCAGACACATCTTGGATATATCTGTATGGCTCAGTCAGGTGTAGGCCCTATGGACCCCTAGGAGGATTATGTACCACCACCCTTCTCCTCCAGGGCTGAGGGTGGTAAACAGGGTCTCCCATCAACAGATCCACATTCTACCTCCCTGCAATGGTGGCAGTGGAGGGGACCATCAACCCCAGTCCTGCTGGGGAACAGACACCTACAGGGCAGTCAATGCAGCTCTGTACACATCCATAACAGACAGACATTAGGCCTGGATATGCTAAGCTGCACCGCACCACTATCTGATATTCTCCTGCAGCAAACCTTCAGCCGCTGCACCCGGTAAGGCGCTCCATCAAGGCACATACCAGCTGCAAACAGTCTGCTAGCTAGTCCATAGTGCATGTTCCTGGTGGAAATGCATACACACCAAGCAGAGAAATCAGTGACTGGGCCCCAAAAAAACACCCATAAATATCACATGAGAGAAATACTATATAGCAATATGGGGGTGCCTAGCCATGCTGTGGTCACTGCACAGTCAGGGTGAGAGTGATCTCCCAGCAGGACATGCTGTGGCCACCCTGTCTGTGCAGGTGGTGGCCGAGCACTACAATGTCCCAGCCAGTGCCCTATGCCCTGTGCAGATGCATCCTGGCCAGGCCACCCTGTCCGGGCTATACCCATGGTACCTTGCTCCTCATTATGCACATTGGCAGGCCAATACTGGAAACAGTGCTGGCACTGTGGGCTGTGGAGGGTGTATGCAGCCACCACACACTGGATAGACAGAGACACACACTCCCACACCTTTGCCAGCATTGTGCTACTATAGAGGAGTTTAGCAGCCCTGGCCACCACACCAGTCCTGGGCACAGTGCAGGCATGGATATGGTATGCAATAGTGTTGGGGGTCACTCCCCAGGGTGGTAAACACTGTCAGAGACCAGACCTGAAGCACACTCCACAGACATCAGAAAGGTTGCTATGATGGAGCTCAATCAGCAAACTGTGTTTAACGTAGGAATTGCTATCTGCCAGTAATCATAGCAAACGTTTGATAGCTGTGTACCGCATTCCCAGGTGTAGGGTGGCATTGCTAAGGTATGCAAGTGCTAGTATTGGGAGATGCACGCAGGGCTCAATGTCCTGCCTCTCCAGGAGGCATTGGCTAATGGAGCCTGTGGGTGTGGGTGTTGGCTGCTGCTTTACGGCAGAGGTTCCCAACTCCAGTCCTGGTGTGCCAAACACTGTTCGGGTTTTCATGCTGTCCCTCATGAATATGCATGAGATACATCTGCATACCATGGGGGCAGCGCATAGAAATGCAGCACAGGCATCTTTATTAGAGGTAGCATGGAATCTGAATGGTGTTTGGCCCTCCAGGACTGCATTTGGGAGACTCTGCTCTAGGTAATGCACCTGTTTATGGTGTCTTTGCTCTGTAGGGTAAAATGTAGGTGTTTTGGGCATGTTTACGTCATCTGCACTAAACGTTCTATCTGTATTAGCACGTTGTAGTAGTGGGTAAAATATGGGGACTGGGTTGGCAGGCACCATAGCTGGGACTTGAACCTTTGACCTTCTGCCTTCAAACACACTGGTTGTGTGCACTGCACCACTGTGTTGCCACAGACAGAGTGCATTCCCTGATGATACCATGACTGTTTGTCCGGCAGGGCCTGTCTGTTGCAGTGCATGGCACCCACCTACACAGGGCTAGGCCATGGTCTGCTCTGGGCAGCTGCCACTGCCCCCTCCACCACCAGTACCCCTCCACCACCATGCTGACATGGCCTTATATTGGAGACAGCATAGAACCTGAAAGATCTGTGGCCCTCCAGGCCTGTATTTGGGGGACTCTGCTCTAGGTAATGCGCATGTTTCTGGTGTCTGTGCTCGGTGGGGTTAAATATAGGAGTTTGAACCATGCGTATGTTCTCTGCAATAAAGGTTTGTCCTTACTATCACGGTTTAGTAGCGGGTAAAATATGGGGACTGGATTGGCAGTAGCCCCAGCTGGGACTTGAGCTTGTGACCTTTTGCTACTGCACACACTGGCTGTGTTCACCGCACCACACTGTGCTCACAGAGACAGTGCAGTCCCTGGAGATACCATGGTTGTTTGTCAGACAGAGCCTGTCTGTTGCAGTGCATGGCACCCAGCTACACAGGGCTAGGCCATGGTCGGCACTGGGCAGCTGCCACTGCCCCCCTCCACCTCCAGTACCCCTGTGCCACCATGCTGACATGCCCTTCTGCTGGTGGTGCTGGTGGTGTGCAGTCTCAAGCCATCCAGTGTGCAGGTAGGCGGCTGCCTATGGTGCGTGTTCTGGGGTAGGGGTGCCTGCATAGGCATCCACGCTTCCCCCCAACACCGCCTGCCAATGTTCTGTGCTCTTGGGGGTACCTGCTGGGTACTATCCCCTGTGACATTGTGATAGACACTCTCGTGCCCATGTTGGGCCCTCATCAGTTGCTGTCTGGCTGCTGTTCAGTTTCAGCATTTCTAAGTGCCACCTAGGCATCTGCCTGGTCCGCACTGTGCCCCAAGCTGCACCACAGCATGTGCCGCCTGCAGCCTTCTGTATCCCCTTTCCCAGCATCTGTCCAGTTGCCCATTCCGACATGCCTCCCTGCTGTTGTGGAACATGTGCATGCCATAGGTAACCTGTCCAATGGAGAGGGAAACCCTGATCAGTGCTATTTGACTGTGGGATCATTCACCTTGTATGGGGACGGAGCATAGACCCTTCCAAAATTCATATTTATTTTTTGGGGCTTTCTTGGGAGTGTGTTTTGATGTTTCCCATTACTATCACTATTGCCCAGCTTGATTATGATTTTTTTTTATTTTGTTGGGGTCCTTTTAAATGTTTATTTGTACTTTTGTTTTGTGCACATGTATCACACTTATCACTGTTTTGTAGGTTTCTCTGGTTTTGCTGTACATTGCTGACAGAAATGGTTTCTCTTCCCTTTAAATCGGCTCTAAAGCGAGGTTTTCACTTGCGTTATTTTTGGCCTCGAATTTCACCTCGCTAATGTGCGGGGAGCCTCTCCCCTCCCACTCTCCACCCATTGACCCCTTCTCTCCGCCCCTAGGGAGCCTTCCTCCGCCCTCCGGGAGCCTTTCCCAGCCTTCAGCGCTCATGTGCCCCGTAAAGCGTCATTAGCGCGCGCTAAGGTACCTTAGCGCGCGCACATGTGTGCCGCGCACGTTAAGAAACTTTAGTAAACATACCCCTTACTTTATTTATCAAATGAGTACATGGGTACCACAGGCTAGTAAATTCCCCAGTAATTTAACTCGTAGTAGAATGGGATGGGATGGTTGGACCCCCATTCTGAACCCACCATCTTTTAAAGGGGCTGACGCTGAGGGCTCAGCGGGAACTAGGGTTGCCAACTGGCTCCAGATATGCCCGACAGGCATCATCCAGTCCTGGGCTTACTCCAATGCATACAGGGCCTTGTAGTCTTGCTTTTCTTATGGAGTGCAATGGAGAAGTCAGAACTACATATCCATGCATGCACTGGGGTAAACCCAGGACTAGATCAAGCTTGTCGGCGGCCTTAAGACTCCAAAGCACTGAGTGAGGAATAAGACAGCAATAGCTGTGGTGGATCTGGCCAAGGATCTCTTGGGTAAATATTCAAAAGGAGTTATACTTTACCAGAAGCTGGTAAATGTATAATTCTTTAAACCGATAATTCTCAAATGAACTCTACAGATAGTGCCAAACAGATTAGAGCAGTTTTTGATGGCACTATCTGTATAGAGAATAATTCTGTAAGTGGTGGCTAGCTTCCTGCATGGGTTTACATACCTAAATCATGGTATTATAGAAGTTTAGTCAATTCCTCTTCTGAAAATATGCACCATGAACTGATGGAGCATACTTTTACTGTGGGTGTGCACAGAAGTGGAGTTGGGCGGAGCATAGGGGGAGCATAAATCTACATGCATATATTATAGAATACGGCCCAATGTGCGTAAGATATGTGCCGCCATTTACACCTGGAGCTAGTGTAAGTGATCACGGCTTCACTTATGCATGTCTATGACCACTTATTCTATAAAGTCAGATTATGTGGATTTGACTTCATACACTAGGTACACATAAATACATGCATAGATCTAGGTGGGACTTATATAATTACCTCCATAGTCTCCAAACAGAGTTAGGACACAGAAGGGGTAGTAACGCGTAACTCCATTGTGGGAGAGCCAGGTCCCTGGGCTTGACTGGTTCAGGTACATACTGTATACTGAAGATAACCTAAAACATACCTCTGTTCCTTTAACGTCATCTTCTTCAGACCAAAAACCTCAGAAGCAGTAAGGGGAGGATCACAGGGAAGCTGGGGATGGGACTGGAGGATGGTCTGGCCTATTAATAGAGACCTCACAGAACGAGAAAGGGGAGAGCACCAGTCACCCTGGGAGGATCAGCAGCAGGGAAGAGGTCGGGGTCCCCACCTGCCTAGAACGTCAGAACTGCAGCTCAAGCTAGTCCAGAACATACGGAGACAGAACCGTCCTTATCACATGAGGAAGAGTCACAAGGGACAGTATTTCATTCCACCAAGGTAAGGTAGGAGTCATTTGGGACTGTTATAATGAATGCCTGATTAAATATGCAAAGATGGCATTGGAAGGGAAGCCATAATGCTGGCTACTGTTTAAGCAAAAGGAGGGACAGTCTGTCCTAGTTTCACAGACAGGAAGTTCTGTAAGAAACAGAGGGGGGCTAAGAGAGCCAGTGGAAAAGAGACTGTGTGAACTGTAATGCTGGAAAACGTTATTCTGACAAGTCCTTATGAACTCCTGCCTGAGAGCTGCTAAGTGTTTCTCCTGATGAGAGAGAGAGAGAAGCTGAAGCTTTTCTTAACTGGCTTGTGCTAGCCATGGAGAAAGCAGCGCGACCCTGATCAAGAAACGGCAGGAAATATAAAATGAGCCCTTTCTCACAATGTTTCTCTCAGAAAGGGATTCTTGTTAAAGTTCTCCACTTGCTTCATGAGGCAAAGACATTGGTCATAACCTGTATTGACAGGAAACTTCATTTACGACCTCAGTTGTGGATAATTACTGACAGAACTCAGAAAGGTTGGTTCAAGGTTTTGGGCCCTGGGCAGATTTTAAGCCTTACTCCCCCCTTGGCTGTCAGAACCTATTTAGCTTTGAATGATCTGCTCTTTGCTACCTCCAGTATTTTCTGCCCTAGTCAACTGCCTAGCTTGCCTAGTGGTTGGGCCAGCCCTGGAATTCGGTGAATTACACAGACTGAAAGGACCTGGGTTGAGTTTTACTAAACTAAAGGGCTGAGGATTTGTTTAAACCAGCAGAGCATTATTGAACTATTTGTTTAAAACACGGTGAGCTATTGAACAAAAGAGTTTGGTGCTTTTCCTTAAGGAGCTTCCAGGAAAGCAGAAACTGATTGCCTTGTTACACTATGGGCGCTATTTTAAAATCAATCAAAATATGGACATCCAAAGACATGCATGCGGACATCCAAATCACAGAGATGTCCCGGAGGCCATTTTACAACTGGCTTTTAAAGAAGTCTTTAGTGCAGGGATGGCCAAGTTGGCAGGGGGCATGGTGGAAACATGTCTGGTGCAATGCAATGGACTTAGATACCCCTGTTTGATTTCAAAAACGTTGGGGACATCTGCAACCCCATCCAAGTTCAGACCTGCTCCAGGAAAGAATAGGCATTGGGAAAGTGCTCATTTGGGCTGTCAAACATCCTCAGGGTGTAGAGAACATGGCCACCATCCCCAGTACTCTCCACAATCACAATGATAGCAGCAATGGCATTTAAAGCCTGTTTTATCTGGTCCTACCCCACTACTCTAACCATTAGGCTATTCTTGGACATCCGTGGTCTGGGATACTATTCTGGGCACGTCTATGTAGATGCCACAGCAGAAATCCATATCGGGCATGTCCACATTTGTGAAATTGTGCCTGAACCTGGACGTGCCTGCTTTTTTTTTCAGATGTTCTGGCTTAGATGTCCCAGAAGTCGTACAGATACTCAGTATATAAAACTAAGTAGGTGAATGCAGATAAAGCGTAGTTACTCATCTGTAACAGGTGATCTCCGGAAACAGCAGGAATTTAGTCTTCACATATGGGTATCGTCAGTACCGAGGGATAGAGGAAAGAGACAGAGGGATAGAAATACAACTCCTAGGGGAAGTGGGTGGGTTGTGAAAACTAAATTCCTGCTGTTCCCGGAGATCACCTTTTACAGGTGAGTAACTACGCTATCTCCAGGAACAAGCAGGAATGTAGTCTTCACATATGGGGACTCCCTAGCTGAAGATGCCAGGGAGATAGCCCCACGAAGCTGCCACCTATCATAAGGTGGGCCATGCTTCCTCCCATGGATCTATGGTATCCCACCAGGGTTGGTGGGTAGGAGTTGAATTAGGTCTGAAATAGATTTTGAAGAACAGCTTGGCCAAAGAAGGCATCCCGATGGGAGGCTTTATCTAGGCAGTAGTGGGCTGTAAAGGTATGTACCGAAGCCCAGGTGGCTGCTCGACAAATGTCATCAATAGACACAGAGTGAAGGTTAGCCATAGAGGCTGCCATGGCTCTCACATTATGAGCTGTGACATGGCCTTGAAGAGGAAGACTCTTACTCTCATAAGCAAAGGATATGCATTGTGCAATCCATTTGGATAGAGTTCTTTTGGAGACTGGAAGTCCCAAATGACTAGAATCAAAAGCAACAAAAAGTTGAGAAGACCTTCTATGTTGCTGTGTTCTTTGTAGGTAAAAAGCCAAGGCTCTTTTACAATCCAAAGTATGAAGGTTCCTTTCTGCATTAGAGGCATGAGGCCTCGGAAAGAATACAGGAAGATAAATCGATTGATTTAAATGAAAAGCCGAAACCACCTTTGGCATAAAGTGTGGATGAATTCTGAGAACAACCTTATCATGGTGAAACCTAGTATAAGGAGGATCAGCCACTAAAGCTTGCAATTCACTAATGTGACATGCAGAGGTGATTGCAATTAGGAAGATGACCTTCCAGGACAAAAGCTTTAGGGTTGTAGTGGCTAAAGGTTCAAAGGGCGGTTTCATGAGCTGCCCGACAACTAGGTTTAAATCCCATGCCACCGGTGGTGGCCTGATGGGAGGCTTTGTTAATAGAAGACCTCTCATAGATCTTGATATGAGTGGATGAGAGGAATTTGGTTGTCCATTTAGAAGTTTGTAGGAAGCTGCAATTGCACTAAGATTGAATCTTACTGAATTGGTCTTTAGACCAGAATTTGATAAATGAAGAAGATACTCTAGTATCGATTCCAAAGGTATCATAAGGGGGTTTAACCTCCTTTGAGAACACCATATAGTAAAACGTTTCCACTTGAAGGTGTAAGAGCATCTTGTGGAAGGTTTTCTAGAAGCCTGAAGGATATCTTGTACCTGTTGGGAAAGGTTGAGATCCTGAAGGTCTAAGCTTTCAGCAACCAGGCCCTGAGATGCAGGGACTGGGGATTCGGGTGCCATAGCATCCCGTTCTCTTGGGAGAGAAGATCTGGAGCAAACCCTAACTCCAGAGGTGCAGCTTGAGAGAGATGTAGAAGCAGGGGATACCACGTTTAGCGTGGCCAGCGTGGCTCTATGAGGATCATATGACCCCTGTCTCTCTGAAGCTTGAAGAGTGTTTTGGGAATGAGGGGTATGGGTGGGAAGGCATAGAGGAAGTTGTGACCCCAGTGAAGAAGGAAGGCATCCCTTGCCTAGCAATTTTGAGCCGGAATTCTGGAACAGAACCTGGGAAGTTTGGCATTCAGTGGACTTGCAAATAGGTCTATGTCTGGAGTTCCCCAGACCTGAAATATCTTGGCCAACTGGTCTACGTGGAGAGACCATTCGTGAGGCAGCAGTACTCGGCTGAGTTTGTCTGCCCAAAGGTTTTGAATGCCTGGAAGATATACCACAAGAAGGTGAATTTGATGCTCTCTGGCGAGGGCCCATAGTCGTAAAGCTTTGTTGCATAACGACAGAGAGCCTGTTCCACCCTGCTTGTTCACGTAGAACATGGCTACTTGATTGTCCGTTTGGACTAGGACTGTCTTGTAGCTGAGCTAGGCATGGAATACTCGAAGAGCTAGATAGATTGCTCTGAGTTCCAGGAGGTTTATGTGAAGAAAATCCTCCTGTGCAGTCCAGGTACCCTGGGTAGAGAGATGATGCAGGTGTGCTCCCCATCCCACCTGTGATGCATCTGTTGTTAGGGTGGCCTGGAATAGGGGTTGTTGGAAGGGAGATCCCACTAGAAGATTTTCCAGTGATTGCCACCATTGGAGGGACAAAATCAGTCATTGTGAGTTTGATATCTTGTCCGACAGATGTCCTGTGGCCTGTGTCCACTGTGTGGATAGGGTCTACTGGGCTGCTCGCATATGAAGGTGAGCATAGGGAACCACATGAACCGTGGATGCCATATGTCCCAATAGTTGTAGTGGCTCTCGAGCAGTTAGGAAGGACTTCACCGCTGCTTGGGAAGCTAGTTGCACTATGCAAAGACAGCGGGGCTGTGGGAGAAAAGCCATTGACTGTCTGGTATCTAAATGAGCTCCTATGAACTCCAGGGATTGGGATGGAGCAAGTTGGAATTTTGGGAGGTTTATAACCAATCCCAAGTATTGAAGGATTCACATTGTGCGAGACAGTACAAAGCTGGCTTCTGGAACCGTGGGGGCTTGAATGAGCCAGTCGTGTAAGTAAGGGAAGACGAATAACCCTAGGGTTCGCAGAAATGCAGCTATTACTGCCATGCATTTCATGAATACTCTTGGTGCTGAAGCCAGAACAAAGGGAAGAACCCTGTATTGGAAATGTTTTCCCCTGAAAAGGAATCGTAAAAATTTCCTGTGATCCGGATGGATCAGAATGTGAGTATATGCATCCTTTAGATCTAGAGAACAAAGCCAATCCTGACTTTGAAGGTATGGCAGAAGAGTTCCTAGAGAAATCATTTTGAACATTTCTCGGAACAGATATTTGTTCAATTCTCTGAGGTCTAGAATGGGTCTGTGTCCTCCTGTTTTCTTTGGAATAAGAAAATAGGGGGAGTAGAACCCTGTACCCTGTTGAAGAATGGGCACCTCCTCTATTGCTCCTTAAGCAAGGAGTGTTGAGACCTCTCAACCCAGTAGATTGTCTGTAGAGGTTTGGGAATTGAACTGTCTTACGATTGTAGGAGGGGGCATACTGTGAAAATAAAGCTTGTACCCCTCCCCTACAATGGACAGAGTCCAATTTTCTGCTGTTATTTGGTGCCATCTGTTGGCAAAATGACACAACCTGCCTGGAATTTTTAGGGATTCTGGACCTTCCAGAGGCAGGAAGGCTAAGTTCTCTATGAAGGAGTCAAAGCCCTTGAGGGGGCTGGGCCTGTGGAGCTGGTTGAGCTCTAAGGCCTTTTGGCTTCTTTTGTCTGGATTGTTGTTGTTGACTTTTCTGGGCAACTTGACCCTGAGCTTGCCCTTGTCGGGTATAGGATGGATAAAACTTCCTCTTTTTGCTGAAAAAGGGTTTTTTATAGGGTTTCTTTTTGGCTAGAGTGGCTGTAGATTTTGACAATCTATCTAATGTGACATTGTCAGCATCTATCTCATTAGCCTTTTCCTGCCAATTCTTGCCAAAGAGATTTTCTCCTGTCCAAGGGATGTTTCCCAATTTATCCTGTACCCAAATCTCCAAGTCTGATGCCTGAAGCCAGACAATCCGATGTGCACCAATGGCAATAACCGAGATTCTGCTGATGCATTCAAAGCAGTCAAAGGCTGCACTATTTACAAACTTGGAGACGTCTTGAGCATGCTTGAGCAGAATAAGGAAGTCTTGTCGTTTGTCATCAGGGAGAAGGGGGCTCATAAGCTCCAAATCACCTGTGATCTCTTTGAGGAACATTCCCATATATAAAATATATGAGCTGATCCTAGCTGAAAGCATGGAAGCCTGAAATGTTCGATGCCCAAAAGCGTCAAGAGTCCTGCATTCACGACCTGGAGGATTGGATGCATGTCTTTTTGCACTTTTCATCCTACTCATGGCTGACTCCACTACCATTGAATGGTGTGGCAGCTGAGTCTTTTGAAAACCAGGACATGGTGGAACTCGATACATAGTATCGAGTCTCCTAGAATGAGGAGATGTGGTCAGAGGTGTCTCCCACATTCTGAGCATCAAATCATGAAGAATTTCATGAATGGGTAGAGTGGCTGCCTCCTTAGGAGCCTTAGGGTATTGGCGAATTTCCAATTCCTTTGCTCTAGGTTCTTTTTTAGGAGCTACCGTGATTGAAAGGCCTCGGGCCACATTACAAATAAAATCCTGAAAAGACATGTCTTCCGGAGGAGACATTCTGCGTTGGGGAGAAGAGGACATCTGATCCCGATGTTCATGCAAAGCACAGTCTCGGTATTGATCGAAGTCGGTACGAAGTTGGTCCGGTACCGATCTGTCGATGCCAGCAAAAGTTGGCATGGGAGAAATTCCCACCGGGGCCGGTACCATCAGTGCTGGTACCGGTATGTGTACCGGTGCTGGTAACGGCATCGGTACCGGTGCCCGTTGAACCACCGGTGTCAACAGTACTGCAGCTGTAAGGAGAGCTGCAAGACTGCACTCAATAGCGAGGAATCTCTGGTCTATCGAAGCTGCCGATGCCTGGGTATCAGTACCGGTAAAAGCGGCTAGAACCCCTGAGCATGGCACCAGTAGTTCTGCAGAGGTCGAAGCCTCGAGAACATCCTGGAACCCTGCTGATGCTTTGGAGGCCGAAGCCTCCCACTGGGGCTGTTTTGCTGGTGTAGTTTCCTCAAGGGCAATACCAATGGCCTCTCGATGCTTTGAAGGAGAGCTACCCTTTGAGGACCGGCTCTTATGTTTAGTTACCTGAGATCCATGGGAGGAAGACGAGGCTCTTGAAGACGTCGATGCAATGGACCTGGCATCCGAAGAAAAGAGGGTACCGAGCTTGGCAGCTCGGTTCTGCCTTCCTCTTTTAGTCATCCCCATACAAGAGAGACACTCAGATGGAGAATGGTCAGGGCCTAAACATTTCAGACACCAGTCACCGGGTGACGGAGATGGTACCGCCACACTTAGTACATTTTTTGAAACCACTAGCTGGTTTTTCCATCTTTTAGGAAAAATGGGGCCTAGTGCCCAAAATAGCCCCTAGCACCAAAAAGAAAACGTTTCTGAAGAGAAACAGTTCAGAAGTATATATATATTTTTTTTTTAGAAAAGAAGAAAAAAGAACTGGCGGTACTGGTAGGTGTCGTGCGGAGGCAGACGCGACCACAAGAAAACAAGTTTAAAGAAGAAATTTTCTGCGGTGACAGGGAATATGTCCTGTCGGCTCCACGGAAAACGAAGAGGGACAGTTGGAAAGGCAGCATGCATGTGCTGAGGGATGCTCCCAAAAGCGTTCCTATTGGACGCTGGGGAGCGTTCCTGCGCAGGCTCCGTCAGTACCGACGATACCCATATGTGAAGACTACATTCCTGCTTGTTCCTGGAGATACATTTTTGTTACTTTGTTGAAGATAATAAAGCACCTTTTTGTTTAAAGCCATTGTATTAACCATCCTGATGAGGTTTATGGCTGAATCAGAACTGTGGATCAGAGGGCTCCCCCCAACCTGCCACACTACATGTGCAGGGTAGTTTTAAAAACATTTCCTAAGCATAAAATTAGGCACAGTGACAAGGTGTGTATTTCTACCCAATGTGATTGTAGGCATGTTCTAGGCAGAATCTGAGCAGAGTATGGGCGGAGACACTAAATATACACATTGGTTGTGTAGACTGTATGCATGTATGTTTACACCAGTTGGCGTAAATATTCATTAACTCCATCTAGCTGCAGTTTTTGCCAGTTTTCCCCTAGTGGTTTATAAAGATATGTAGGTGGCTATGGAAGTGATCTTTGAAGCATCTCCACGTGCTTGTCTGAGTCCCCTGAGATCATCTAAGCCCCTTTTCCCCTGAATCCCACTGACACAGGAAGCCCCCCCCCCCCTTGAGAAACAACCCCATCCCCCAACCTTCCCCTCCAGGTTTTACCAGGAACTCCCTGGTTATCTAGTGAGGGGCAGGAGTGATCCCCAGTTGTTTCTGCACTGTTGGGCATGGGTTCAGAATGATGCAGTCGACCCCTCGAGGTAATTCAGCAGTACTACTGCTAGCAATCAAGATGAGAGGGGATCAAAAATGTTGGGAGCATCTATTCCAGACATTTGCAGATGCGGAAATCTGGAAAGGGCAGGATGCTCTTTTTTCCTGTGTGTTGCTTTTTAAAGTTGATATTCCTACTTTATGTGTGGCAAATGCATGTGCACTCCTGCAGTGGGCATCTTCTTGCCCTCCCAGTTTAAGGGACCTAGTGGGGTAATTTTATAAAAGGTAGTTTAGGCGGGGAGGTTGTGTAGGTGCCCATTTTGGGGCTATTTTATAAAGACACATAGGGGCCTGTTACTGCAGTGAGGTGAAGTTTTGAAATTATCATGAATTAGTTGCAGAAATGATCGCGCAGTAGCTGTAAGTCTGTGCGGTTACTGTTGGGGACATGGCCAGCATTTGCCCTGCATTTACCTCACAGGACAGATGTTTGCCGCACAGTACATGCATCAATACATCTGCGCTATCTGCTCATGCAGTCACGGTGGGCCACAGCTTAAAAACAATAGATTGCCCTGGTCAACATCCCCCTCACCCCTCATCCTCCCTGAGGAGGTAACGGACCCCTCTGCTTCCCCCCTTGTTGTAGTACCTGATCCTCCAGCCAAGGCATCCGACCCTTTCTCCCAACTCCTGAGCCCCCTGGCACTTACTAAGTATGCCCTGGTATGTTAAACTGTAACTCAGGGGTCCCTGCTCTCTGTACTGTGGTCTCCCCCTCTCCTTTTCCCCCAATCCCTCATACACACGCACACACACACACACATCCCATTTTCTTCCCTGAAATCTCTCCTTCCTGCTCTCCACTGACAGTGACTTACCTTTGTTTTGAAGATAGTGGGATTCGGGTTCTACTGGAGCTGAATCTTCCAGTGTTTTAATCTATCTCACTGCCTCTTTTTATATAATCTCAACTTCCCTGGGGCAGAAGAGGGAAAGGGCAGAGTGTACACATCAGCATACGTACACACACAAGCAGACGTGTCAAAAATGTGATCATGTTGTTGACTCTCACTCACTATTGGATATCACTGTTTGTCTTCATGAAAAAAGATGAGCTCTTAGATAATGAAGGTATGACTGTACTTTGAGGTTCTAGATATACAGTACACTGTTTTATAAGTTGTCACATGTACAGGAATTTCCTGGGTAATAAATCAGAGAAAACAAACTCTTTTTAATAATGTATTTTCCTGCAGGGTTGTTACCTTGGAGTGATTAGCAATATATTAGAAGATAAAGACCATCCAGTCTTCCCAGTTATTCAGCACAGCTATGTCCCAGTTGCCTATTGTAGAAGGATAACATAAGAACATAAGAAATGCCATACTGGGTCAGATCAAGGTCCATCAAGCCCAGTATTCTATTTCCAACTGTGGCTAATCAGGTCACAAGTATCTGGCAGGTTCCCAAGGAGGACACAGGTTCCACAATGCTCAACCTGGGGCAAGCACTGGATTTCCCGGGTCGTCTTTAATAATGGTTTATGGACCTTGCCTCCTTGCCTCCAAGAACTTGTCCAAGTTTTTTTTAAACCCATCTACTCCTTTTTCAACTCAGTTTTTCATCTCTTTCTCTTGAATTCTCCACTTCCCTGGGAAGATTTATTTCTTTAAAAACATTTATATTCCACAACCATGTAAAGCATTCTAAACAGTTTACAATCTAAATTAAAAATAAAAACACAATAAAAATACAGTATAACTAGACAAGGCATGGAGGAATAGCCCAATGGTTAGAGCACTGGCTCAGTGAGCAAGAGACCAGGGTTTGATTTCCACTAACAAGCCTTGGGCAAGTCACTTAACCCTCCTTTGCCTGGGAAGAAAGGCTATCTACTTCTGGTCACACTAGCAAGAAAACCCATGAGCTACTGGGTCGCCAGGAGTCAGCACTGACTTGAAGGCACAAAAAAGAAAAGACAAAGAGATCTCGTGATGTGATGAGAGAGGGCAGATGTGAACTGCTCTATCTCCGGGGACCGAGCCAGGAGCTAGTGCCGGTTTTCAGC
The DNA here is from genome assembly GCA_033557465.1 of Ichthyophis bannanicus. Taxonomy (NCBI): domain Eukaryota; kingdom Metazoa; phylum Chordata; class Amphibia; order Gymnophiona; family Ichthyophiidae; genus Ichthyophis; species Ichthyophis bannanicus. The sequence goes on from CM066031.1 coordinate 175,491,861, forward strand.
TGAAAAGCCAGAATTTGAAATGCGGAGGTGTTGCAGATTTGTCCGGGGACTGATTGAGCGGCAGCGGCGGAAGATCAATGGCAGTGGCGAAGACGACGAGGCGAGAGAGAGACCGCATGGCGGGCCAGAGCAAGATGGCGAATTCCCCCCCCCCCCCAGCGCATCTGTTGCTGGCGATGCCTGCTTTGGTGGAGGAGGTGTCAGCTGGGGTGGCCTGTGCGCTGTTGGTACAATTTGAGGCATTGTACGGCAAAATGGACACGCTGCAAAGCTCGCTGGGTGCCTTGGGAGGCTGGATTCAGGAGGCAGAAGCACGATTGCCCCAGAATGAAGAAGAGGAAACAGCTTTGAACTGAGAGGAAGGCCGGTTGCGGGAAGCACTAGAAGCGCATGAGGCCAACCCGGAGGACCTGGAAAATAGATCTCGGCATAATAACCTCAGATTCATGGGAATTCCAGCTAATATTTGGTTAAGGAGCTGAAGAGATACCTAGAGACTTTGCTGACGCAGCTATTGAAGTTGGGGAACCAATTGTGGCAAGCTACTGATTGAGAGAGCACATCGTGTGGGGTCTAAATAAGTGAAGGACCATAGGCCACGAGTTGTGCTGGCCAAATTTCTCCAGTTCCTGCAAAAGGAGGCAGTGCTGCACGTGGCGTGGAAGAAGGGCACAATTTTAAGGGACAATATGCGACTGAGAGTGACACAAGACTATTCAGCAACTTTGAGCCAGCGCAGGAGGGCTTATGCACCAGTTTGTCGGGGGTTGGTGGATGCCAATATTAAGTTCATGGTGCAGTACCCTGCAAGATTGCATGTCACATACGGAGGAATACAAAGAGTCTTTGACACAGCGTCTGCAGAGTCCCAATATGTGGAGGAGATATTGTGGGGTGAACCATCCCCTAGAACTTCGACAGCTGGGACATTACAGGCTGCAGTGCAGTGAGGTCTGCAGCCCCCAGCCAACAAGATTTAAGAACAGTAAGACTGAGAGTGAAAAGGAAAGTGGAGAATGAGCTGAGGGAGGCCTAGCCATGAGTTCGGGTTGGACTATATATGTTCACCTGTCTCTCCTGTGCGAGTAGGGCGCTGGAGGGAGTAGCAGGCCTTGACGCTGGGCCCACTGAGGAGAGTCGGAACCATTATAGACTGCAACTCAACAAGAAGGGCAGTAGCCACAAGACTTTTTCTGGGGCAATTTGCTTTTTTAATATGTTGTAAGGGGTTTAAGGGTGATACGGGGGGTAGTGGGAGTGGGAAATGTGATGTTGTGTATAATGGTTGGGGGGGGGGGAGTGGGAGGATAGTGTTGGGAGAGTAACATACACCGAGCGGTTTTTAGGAGGGTTGAGGGTGAGGGGGTACCTGTACACATTTAGCGTGATTCAGGAGAAGACAGAGAGGGTTAGTGTTAAGGGGAGATGATGAGGGATACACAGGGTGGGAGAGGGGACATAGAGGGTAGGGAGGGGGGATGGGGAGGGAGGAGAAGGGAGGAGGAGGAAGGGTAGGGGATGGGGATAAGGGGGCCCTAGTCGCGGCCGATACATGAAGAGTTGGTTCATGGTTGAGGAAGGGGGAGGAGGGAGGGGAGGTTCAGGCTGGGGGCCCCTCCCAATCTAACACTAGAGAGTAAATGGTTTGCTTCTGATTTAGACCTACCAACCTGAAGATTATTTCATGGAATGCCTGCGGGTTGGGAAGCCCTATAAAGAGGTATAAAATCTTGCGGGCTTTAGAAATGTGACATTGTCCTGTTGCAGGAAACCCACCAGACTGCCGATGACCACCTCAAATTGTGCAGAGATTGGGTTGGTCAGGCTTGGAGCGCTCCAGCAAAGGGGAAAAAAGGAGGAGTGGTCATCTTGATACATAAGCACGTGGGATTTGTCCAGGTCTTTACTGATCCCTCTGGGAGATTTTTGCTGTTACAGGAAACGTTGGAGGGAAGGTCCATTGTTTTAGGTAACTTGTATAGTCCAAACACCTTGGATCGGGAGCTGTATGCTCATCTAGCCTCAAGAGTGGAACAACTACCGGATGTTTCTCTTGTGCTGGGAGGGGATTTTAATGGGGTCTTTGATGCAGAACTTGCTACAACCAGGGAGGAGGAGATAGGGCATGAGTACGAACGGCTCGAACATTACAAGGGTTTAGATGGAGAATAAGAGTAGTGGACCCCTGGCGTCTGCTACACCTACAGGAGCGGGACTATACGCATCAGTTGCATGCACATGGTTTGAGTGCCAGAATTGATTATGTCTTGATGTCGGAGGGTTTATTTGCTAGAGTAGCGGATGCACAGACTGGCCCAACAGAAATTTCAGACCATGCATTGATCTGGATAGAGTTGGACTGGTATGACACAGAATCGAGGACCAGACTCTGGCGTTTTCTGCTGGACCCGTATAGAGACACCAAGTTTCACCAATATATTCTTCAAAGATGGCAGGATTTTGCTGCGCATAATGTGCGGCACCAGGAATACCCAGAACCCTTCTGGGAGACCACCAAAGTGGTGCTTTGAGGGGACATTATAGGTTATGTGGCTAGAAAACGCAGAGTACTAACAGAGCAGATAATCCACCTTGAAAGGCAGGTGACTAGAGAGAGGCGGACGTTTGCGGCCTGTCCCAGTGTAGTGAATAGGCGGGGCATGTGGAAGACACAGGTAGCCTTGAATTCACTGCTCCATAAATGGGCAAAGAAATCCTTCCTATATTACCGACATCAATTATATCGCTTTGGGGACAAGCCGGGGAAACTCCTGGTACGATGCCTCCAAGGCAGTCGTGGTACAAGATCAATCGCGGCAGTACGGGATGACCAGGGACAGTTACACAAGGACGTGAAAGCGATTGCTCAAGTGTTTCGGACCTTTTACCAAACGTTGTATGCGGGAGAGCATTTTTCCCAGACTCAAGTGTTGGAGTATTTGCAGAGTCTTACATTACCTTTGAGGCGGAGCAGGTGCCCAACTTGATATGCCCCTAACAGCACAGGAAGTGCAAAAGACTATTCGAAAGGCTTGCTGTAGCAAGGCGCCTGGCCCAGACAGCTATGGGGCAGAGTTCTATAAGATACTTCAGGATCTGGTGACTCCATCCTTGGTGGTGGTTTATCCTAGACGGGCAGAACAGGGCATGTTTGCTGGGGGGGGGGGGGGACAGTCATGCGTATATTATCCTAATACCTAAGCCGGGGAAGGATCATACCCAGGCTTCCTCATATAGACCAATTTCCATGATGAATTTTGACCTGAAACTGCTTTCCAAGATTCTGGCAGAACGTTTGGCACCCGTGCTAAATAATTTGGTGCATGAGTCACAAGTGAGGTTTGTGAAGGGGTGATATGCGGTGCGCAATTTGAGAAAGATCTTGGCCTCAATGGAATGGGTACATGAAAGAATTGCAGTCGCTGATAGTTAGTTTTGATGCCGAAAAGGCATTTGATCCGGTGAATTGGCAATACTTGAGACATTTGTTGCCGTACTACGGTTGGGGGGGACCTTTCCGTAGCATGATGGAAGTTCTCTATGCAAATCCCACGGCAGGGGTGGTATGTAACGGAGTGTTGTCGGAGTCATTTTCCCTGGAGAGGGGAACGCATCAGGGCTGCCCCCTTTCACCCCTGTTGTTTGTGTTGTCACTTGACCCCTTCATACGGAAGTTAGAAGAGTCCAAGGATATATCAGGGGTGAGATTTGGAGGGCAAAGGTTCAAGTTCTCGGTCTTTGCCGATGATATGTTGGTGCACTTGACCTCTCTGCAAACTTCATTGCAAAGGGTCCTGGAGGAACTGTCTCATTTTGGAAGCATAATTGGGTTTGGATGTGTCTGGGCAATGGATAACAGGGTGGGGATCAGCTTTTCCACTTAAATGGGCCGGTAACTCCTTTATATATTTGGGTATTCTTTTGACCAGAGAGATGTATAGGTGAAATTGTGATAGGGTGTTGCACCGACTCAAGACACAACTTCATGTATGGAATCCCCTTCCGTTGTTGTTGTTGGGTAGGGCGGCGGCTTTGGTGATGGTGGGACTACCCCGGGTGCTATACTGGATGCAAACCCCGCCAGTGCAGTTGCTGCGACGGGATGTCAGTCAGCTTGAACGAGAGATCCGTGGGTTTCTTTGGAGAGGGGCTCAGGCGCGTATTCCGTTGAGCCTTCTACAGGGAGGGTGGAGCCAGGTGGAATTGGGGTCCCCGATTTAGTACAGTATGCTATAGCCTGTCAAGTGTGCCATATAGGGGATTGGCTAGGGGGTATGTTAGTTTATACCCCAAGGGACTTGGAGAAGGCTTTTGAGGGCCCCCACTCTCTGCTGGCGGCTTTGCACTTAGAAGGGGCACTTCTGCCAGGGAGGCTCACTCTGAGTTTGTTGATAGCATCAGTGCAACGAACCTGGTGACAAATCTGTGCCTATTGGCGGAGGTCGCCGAGGGTTTTGAGTTGGATGCCCCTACAGGGAAATGCCAGTTTTACACTGGGATCAGAAACGGCTATGTTCCGCATATGGAGAGAGTGTGGGATTCGGAATCTAGGGCATGTGGTGGACTCGACAGGTCACTGCAAACCGTTTGCAGAGCATGAGTTGGGAAATACCCATTATTTGGCATATGCCTAGATCTGCCATTATGTGGCCTCCTTGTCGGAGGCGGAGGTGAGGATAGAGAGTTTGGTGCAAATTTTGGCGTTTTTTGCATTAGGGGATGATTGCCCCCCAACAATTTCTGGGTTGAAGAGAAAGTTGGCTCGGTACATTGCTCCACCGGACTACTCAGAGATAGAGAATTCCTGGCCGAGGGAGCTGGGGCAAGTGGTGGCTCCAGGGACTGTTTGGCAGGCAATTGGCCGCATTTCAGAGCTGGTGGAGGAGGCGAGATGGAGAGAGGTGCATTTTACATGTATTATACGGGCAAAGTTTTCCTCGAGAAGAGTGTTGTGTAGTCACCTAACGCAGGAGGGGCTTTGTCCGCGGTGCTCTTGTCCCCTGGTGCAATTAAGTCACATGTGGTGGGGCTGTCAGAAAATTTGCCCATACTGGATACGGATTAGTAACTATTTGAGTTTTCTGCTCCAACAACAGTTAATCTGGACTGGGTTTTAGTCGTTTTGGATCAACTTGAGCAACTCCATGCTAAGGGGTGGTGGGGGCGCATGTTGGTGCGTAAGGCTGGTCTGGTGGGGAAGGGACCGATACTCTGGCAGTGGAGAGAAAATTAAGATTTATTGTTCACTGCCATGACACCCGGTTCAGGAGCTGAAGCCGCTATAAATAGGCAAGTTCTTATGGATGCTTTAAGACCAAATCCACACTTAAGCTCTTATGGATGCTACAAGACCAAATCCTCACTTACAAGGTTGTTTTCCTCAAAGAGGAAAAATCTTCCCGCCTGCCTCCACATGGGGGCAGGACAAAGAAGGGGGAGGAATTATGAGACAGGGTGGCAGGGCTACAGGTATGACTGCAACTGGGGTGGGATACGGGTTTCATGCACAGGTTGGCTGAGCAGGGGTTAAGGAATGCTTGGGGGCTGAAGACAGAGGAAAGGGAGTGGCTAATGCACAACATTGCAGCAAGCCGCAGGGCATAGTCTGGCTACACCATAATTTATGTGGCTATGGGGACACCCTGGTTAGATTGGTAGCAACTAGCCTGCTGGAGGTGATGTGGCTCATTAGTTGGGAAGCCAACCTGTTGGGGAACGTTGTTTAGATGTAGTCTCTGAGTTTTACTTTGTGATGTTAACAAAAGCTGCAGACATAATTTTGAAAGCTTAGAATTGAAACTTTTATGGGGACTTGGGGAGTGTAGTGTAGCAGATCAAGTGCCTATGTTAATATAATTAAAACAGTAAATTATATTGCACTGTTTGTATTTCTAAAATCTTTAAAATAATAACAATTTTTAACTTATAAAGTTATTTTTTTCAAGCATTTAACTACATAATCAAACTCAAACAAAACTGTTTTTACAGATAACCTCAGCAGGTGGTATGTTCCTTTCAGGGTAGCCTCTTCAAATCGGATAAACATTCTTACAGTTTCTCATGAACAAGCATTTCACAAATATTTTTCTCTAAAATATGATTCTTCCCTGAATCTTCTTTTTTTTAAAGGTTTCAAGGAAGCAATAAGCAACATCTTAACCTTGAATGGGACTGGTAGCAGATTTTAAAAAATGTATGTGCCATAAAGTCAATGCTGACCCAGCAGTCCCTGGACTTTCTTGACAATGTATTAACTGAAGTAGATTGCCAGGCCTTTTTGTCTGAGGAAATGGAGTGTAAAGTGACTTGCCCAAGGTCACAATGACTGCTAGTGGGAATCAAACCCTGATCTTTTGGGTATTAGGATATTGCTTTAGCCACTAGGCTTCTCCTCCACTCTAATTGAAAAACATAAGTTAAAAAACATGTGCTAGTGCTTTCTAAAATAATTGCTTCCCAGATCTTGTGTTTCCTATAACTAGTGGTTCCCCAATTCACACTAAGATGAGGTTTTGCCAGTCACTTGTTTCTTTCCCCAACAATCTCACTTGGTTGTGTAGAGCGCCTTTGTAGGCTTGTAGGAAATGCCCTGGTCCAGATGCAGCTTCTTTAGATGTAACTTCACCAGATGTTCTGCACCTTGTACATTAACTCAGACTAAAATAAGGAGAGAAATCTAGCTCCTTAACTTATGTGGAAGGTGGAAAGCTAGTCTTAAAGTATTCATCATTCTCTGGAAACCTTTGACTGTTTATATCTAACCATCCTCCCTCTCCTCCCCCCAACCCCAAAAAAGGAAGTTTAAGAGGTTTCCTGACTAATTCCTGTTTTTATCTCAAAGCTCTTCTCTATCCTCAAGCCCTTAAATCCTCAGAATATAGTTGACTTTGCATCTAGATCAACCCCAGGGCCTTGTCAGATATTATCATAAGATAGAAATGGCAGTTTAATTTCCTTTCGCTCACTTTTTTACATATGGGAATGTTTACTAAATGGCACGCTGTTGTACACGTTTGAATGGCAAAGCTAGCATAGAGACTCAACCTTGGGCGCCATTCCTCTGTTATTGGGGTGGCATTAAGTGCACTCGCGCTATTGGCAATCTTCGTCGTTAGTATGTGCCCATGATGCCTGCACTAACAACGATGTACACTCAGTGCCTATGTTATGACCCTAACCTATCCAGTCCCTACTCAATTGGGATTTTTACCACGGGGTCCCGCGCTAGCATTATCGTATTTTAGTAAATATGCCCTATAGTCTATCACTCTTGCTTAGAGCTATCTAATTAAAAAAAAAAAACTCAGGAAATGTTTATAATTTTTCCACACCAATTTCTCAAATGTTCCACTGAAACAGTCTGCACATTGCACAACCACACTACCCACATTTCACTTACCATGATCAGACTTTAAGGTAAGCATGGCATGTTTTCCTTGTTTGAAACCTCACAACCAAATATAAATTCTGAAGAATGCAGAGACATTTAGCAGAACATATTCACCACTTTACATTAGCAAATGGTTTCTTTAAAGCAATATTGTTGCACATCATTTTTTTATGGTACAGAACACAATTTTGCGGCCTCTCCTCTTCTGTGTTTCAAGCCAACTCCCTTGTGCATTCACTCTTTCAGCTTTCCAGTCTCCTGGTCACTATTGTCTGCTCACACACAAATCTAGCCTTGCAGCATCAACACCAATTGATGCACCAATATATGCACCAAATTATACCAAACATCTGGATGATACCCAGCTAATTACCTGCCTAGAAGCTATTAATAGATGGCTAAGCAAAAAGAACCTCTCAATAAACTACAGAAAATCTGAAGCCATATACATCATCAGAAAAGCGTAGTTACTCACCTGCAACAGGTGTTCTCCAGGCTCAGCAGGAATCAGTCCTCACACATGGGTGACGTCGGTGCTGACAGAGCCCTTGTGCGGAGCAATTCCCCATCTTTCAAAGAAAGCCTTTGGGATTGCCATGCACATGTGCAGTCCCCTTCCTGCCCAAGGGTGCCATCTTGCTCAGTCAGATGACATAGCTAAAAAAACGTCAAAATGAGAAAATAAAATAAGTGACTGCAACTCCAGGGGAGGAGGGAGGGTCATGAGGACTAATTCCTGCTGTCCCTGGAGAACACCTGTTACAGGTGAGTAACTATGCTTTCTCCAGAAACAAGCAGGAAGTCAATCCTCAAATATGGGACTCCCTAGCAATAGGCTACCGAGAACCCATAGCTGAAAAATGGCTCCCTCTAGAAGAGCCGCAGCAGCTATGAAAGGACTTACTCTGAGAATGCAACCCCCACGGTAGCCTGACACCAAAGGGCTGTAGGGTAGAAGTTGCCTAAACCTCGAATAGGTTACGGAGTACCGCCTGGCCGAAAACACTGTCCCGCTGGGACTCTCTCTCTAGGCAGTAAAGGGCTGCAAAAGTCTGGCTTGAAGACCAAGCTGTGGCCCGGCAGATGTCATTGATGTGGCCTTAGCCCTGACACGGTGGGCCGTGACTCGACCCTGCAGCTGGAGGTCAGCTGCCTATACGCCCAGGTGATGTAGTCTGCCATCCAGGTGGATAATGTACGCTTGGTGACAGGTAGACCCAGCCTACTGGGGTCATAAGACAGGAAGAGCTGAGAAGCTCTCCAATGTCCCCGCGTACGTTCCAAGTAGAAGGCAAGTGCCCTCTTACAATCCAGGGTATGCAGGACCGCATCTGCCCGGCTGGTATGCGGCCTGGGAAAGAAAGTTGGAAGAACCACCTCTTGATTGAGGTGGAAAGAAGAGACCACTTTCGGAAGGAACTTGGGATGAGTGCGAAGGACCACCCTATTTCTATAAAACCGTGTGTACGATCTATCAGATACCAGAGCTTGCAGCTCACTCACACGTCTGGCAGATGTGAGTGCCACCAGGAAGAGGACCTTCCAGGAAAGGAAGCGCAGATAGCAAGTGGACATCGGCTCAAAAGGTGGGCGAGTAAGCTGCTGCAAGACCACATTCAAGTCCCACTCAGTCACCGGAGGGCGAACAGGGGGCTTCAGTAGCAGTAGACCTCTGAGGAATCTGGACACCAAGGGGTGAGCAGAAAGAGGTTGACCTTCCACTTGAGAGTGGTTCGCTGATAAAGCAATCAGGTGAGGCCTAATTCTGAGAGGTGAAGCAAGTACTGCAACAGCACTGGTACTAGGCAAGAGAAAGGATTTTCACTGCGCTGTTTACACCACACCTCAAACCTGCGCCACCTGAAGGCATAGGACTTCCTAGTGGATTGCCTCCTGGAGGCCAGTAACACCTCTTCCACATCCTTAGTAGAAGAGCCAGCACTACCCTTTCAGCAGCCATGCCATCAGGTTGAGGGACCTGAGGTTGGGGTGCAACAGAGAACTTTGCTCTTGAGATAGAAAGTTGGGCTGTATCCCCAGAGGGAGTGGAGTCTCCACCGCCAGCTGGAGGAGAAGCGGAAACCAAGGCTGCCTCGGCCATCTGGGTGCTACCAGAATGACCGAGGCCCTGTCTCGTAGGATCTTGAACAGTGTTCGGGCCACCAGAGGTGTGGGAGGAAACACATATAGAAGGCCCATCGACCAAGTGATCAGAAAGCATCTGCAGCCACCCTCAAAGGATGTGGCTGTCTGGAGCAAAACATGGGCAACTGGTGATTTTGTGGGCTTGCAAAGAGATCCATGGATGGAAGCCCCCAGCAGTGGAAAATCTGCTGGGCCACTTCCGGATTCAGTTGCCATTCGTGAGGTTGGAGAATTCTGCAGAGCTTGTCTGCTAGGAAGTTCTCCTGACCAGGAAGGTAAACGGCTTTGAGACACATTCCCTGTCTGACTGCAAGGGAGCAGAGGTCCAGGGTCTGCTGGCATAGAATGCGAGACCCTGTGCCCCCCCTGTTTGTTTACGTAGAACATCACTACCTGGTTGTCCATCTGCACCAAGACAGACTGATGTGAGAGAATATGACAGAAGGTTTGAAGAGCTAGACGGATTGCTCGGAGCTCTAGGAGGTTGATTTGGTGTGTCCTCACCTGAGGAGACCACAGTCCCTGAGTGCATGAACCTTGGCAATGGGCTCCCCAGCCCAGCAAGGAGGCAGCTGTCATCAGCACCCTTGTGTGCGAGGGAGTCTGGAAAGGCACTCTGGAAAGGTTGGGTAGGTGAAGCCACCACTGCAACAACTTCACGAGTCGCTTGGACACCGCGACTCGGTCTCTGAGGTTGCCCGTGGCCTCTGTCCACTGGTCCCTGAGGCACCATTGAGCTGTTCTCATGTGCAGATGGGCATTTGGAGTCACATGTACCGTGGAGGCCATGTGGCCTAGAAGGCGCAAGAAAACTCTCGCTAGGATGTGGGGTTTCCGCCTGACTTGGTGTACCAGGTCCAGAAGCCTTTGTGCTCTGACTACGGGTAAATAAGCCCGTGCTTGGAGGGTGTCCAATCATGCCCCTATGAACTCCAAGTTCTGAGTGGGGAGCAAAATACACTTTGCATGATTTATGACAAAGCCCAGATGCTGTAGCAGGTTTACTGTGCACGATGTGGCTTGTTGGGCTCCTGGGTTGACTGGCCTCTGACTAGCCAGTCGTCCAAGTAGGGGAAAATGAAGATCCCTTGGCCTCTGAGGAAGGCTGCTACCACAGCCAGGCATTTGGTAAATACCCTGGGAGCGGAGGCAAGACCGAAGGGAAGTACTCTGTACTGGAAGTGGTTTCCTCCCACTACGTTGTCTGTGGTCTGGATGTATGAGGATGTGTGTGTAAGCATCCTTCAGATCTAAGGAGCATAGCCAGTCTCCCTGATGGAGATAAGGCAGCAGTATTCCAAGGGAAAGCATCTTGAACTTTTCCCTCACCAGGAACTAGTTCAGATTCCGCAAGTCGAGGATGGGCCGAAGGCCTCCAGTTCTCTTTGGTATGAGGAAATACCTGGAGTAGAAGCCTTGCCCTTGCAGGTGGTGGGGCACCGGTTCCACCGCCTGATCCTTTATAAGACCTGCCAACTCCTGCAAGAGGAGGTTCCTGTGCAGAGGGGGCCTGAGAGGCTCTCCTGGAAAGAAGGAGGGGGGTACCTGGCTGAAATGGAGCAAATAGCCTTTCTGAACTATTTGCAGGACCCAGGTATCCTTTATGATGGCTGGCCATCTGTGGGCATACAGGGTCAGCCTTCCTCCTGTGCATGGCCAAACCACTGGTGGGAGAGGAACTATGCAGTGAGTCAAAAAACCCCTCCCGGCTGGGTAGGATCCAGGGCTGGAGGCTTGGGGGCCTTCTGCTTACGTGGGCCATGCCCCTGTCCCCTGGCCTGCTGCCCCTACTGGGGAGCCGGTTGGCCTGATAGGTGGGGTAGTTGCGGTAAGCAGTACCCTTCCTCGGGAAAAAGGCCTTTTTGCCCGAGCCCTTTTTCTTGTGAGAAGGAGCAGAGGTCTTCGAGAGAGAACCTTGTCCGGGTCAAGTACTCAGACTCGATCTCCGCAGCCTTTTCAGTCATGGGTCTGCTGTTGTCACCTTGGCACGGGACATCGACCAACTTGTCCTGAACCCATGACTCCAGATCCGATGGCATTAGCCAGGCCTGACGGCGTGCACCGATACCAGCCGTGGCTACTCTGGCCGAAGCCTCGAAGCCGAGACATAAACTTTGATCACTCCCGAATCCCTGTTGACAAGGCCTTGAAGCGCTGCAAGGGTTCCTTGGAGAGGCCAGCTGAGAACCCAGCAATCTCCTTTGCCAGGTCCCGCAAGTACATGCCCATGTACAGCTGGTAGGTTTCGACATGGCATGAGAGCATCGAGCCCTGGAAGCACTTTCTGCCGAGGGCATCCAGGTTCCGGGCCTCACAGCCGGGAGGCATCGAAGAGTGCGTTGTTTGGCTCTTGAGCCATTGCATGGCCGATTCCACAACCATGGAGTTGTGCAGCAGCTGCGCTTTCTGGAACCCAGGGCTCTAATGGACTCGATATATGGAATCGACCCGTTTGCTGAGAACCGGCATCAAGGCCGGGGACTCCCACATGCGGAGTATCAGCCGTTCTGACATCGTAGGAACCGGAACAGTAAGGGCTTCCCTCGTGGGAAAATCATACTGGAGGGCCTCAAGCTCCTAGGCTCAAGGCTCCTCCTCGGTCTCAGCTGGGAATGCCAAAGCCTTGGCCATGTCCCTGACAAAGTCCGAGAACCTGGTATCCTCCAGAGGAGACCTTCTCCGAGGCTCCGAGCCCGGTGAGTCCGATGGGATGCACCGGGTTTGGAGGGTGTCTAGAGACTCTTCATCCTCCGTCTCCCATGCTGAATCCTCCGAGGAGGAATCGAGTGGGTCCGGCCGTGAGGGCTTCGGACCCGACCGCCCCGACGCCAAGGGCACCGGCGTTGACAACCTCGGTCCCGAACGGGAGGTCGAGGGAGACCTTGGCCGAGGATCGACTCGAGATCTTATGGACTCGAGGATCGGCTCGGCCTCCAGAGTCGACTTAGACGTCAAGGTCCCGGTGGTCAGGGCGGATGGACCGGTGAGACCAGCTATCAGTGCCTGCAGCTGCTCCATGAAGACAGCCATGCTGCTCTCCAGGGCCGCCAACCTGAGACCGAGCTCAGAAGGCTGCGAAGCCTCCAGCTCGGGTCCCGACACCTGTTCCCCGGAGGAGAGTCCACGAGGACAACAGACATTACCTTACTCGGCGTCTCCGGCTCCGTGCGAGGTAGCTTGGCCAGCCTCTCCGACTCCAAGGGCCCGGTGCGGCGGTCAGGGCTCTGCAATCTGGAACCCGAGGGCCCAGGCCGATCAGAGTCCTCCAACGATGCCGCCCTCATGAGCTTCTTCTTCCTCTGGTGTTCCCGGGAGGGAGACCACCGCTCAGAAGACCCACGACGATGCTCGGTGTCAGACTCCCGAGATGTCGAGGCTTCTGACGAGGTCCGGGCTCGGACGGATGCGGACTCCAAGAAAAGTCTTTCATGTTGGTGCTGCCGACTCCTAAGTGCCTTCGAAGACATTTTGCCAAACGGCCCACAGACCACCGGGTCATGGTCGGGTCCAAGGCATCGGAGGCAGCAGTCGTGTGTGTCGGTGAGGGACATTAGTTTTTTACACCAATCACACTTTTTGAACCCGCTGGCAGTCATGGGGGGAAAAAGGGCCCCTGCAAGGTCAAACGACCGGGCTGCCAGTGAAAACTAAAAAGAGCACGAACGCTAGTCTCAAAGGACAAAAAATGAAAAAACCGGGCTCGAAACCGGTGTACCAAGCCGAGCGAGAAGGGGAACCGGCGTCGAACCGGACCAAAACCAAAACTTTGCAGTTTTGATGCACTTTTTCCGAGGAAAGCAGGACCACGTCCGAAGGGCTCTGCAGAAAAAAGGAGACTGAGGAAGATGGTACCCTTGGGCGGGAAGGGGACTGCTCATGGCCATGGCAATCCCAAAGGCTTTCTTTGAAAGCTGGGGAATTGCTCCGCATGAGGGCTCCGTCGGCGCCAACGTCACCCATATGTGAGGACTGACTTCCTGCTTGTTCCTGGAGAATCCCACATTCATACCACCATAAATCCTCAAAATTCTAAATAATGATCTGGTAGTAAAAACAGAGGTGAAATATCTAGGAATCACAATTGACCAAAACCCTAATTTTCAAGCATACATTAAGAACACCATCAAGACAGCATACCACGAGATAAGAATGATACACAAACTCAAATCTCTACTGGAACAAATTGACTTCTGAACAATAGCACAAGCCTTGATAAAACCAACATTAGACTAAGGAAATATAATCTATCAAGGCCTGCCGAAAAAATCAATACACCCCCTGCAACTCATGCAGAACACTGCAGCACGAATAATCACAGGAACAATAAATCACACCAATATCACACCTACCCTAGTGCACCTCCACTGGTTACCAGTACAGATAAGAGCAAAATACAAGGCAATGCTAATCATCTTCAAAATCATAAACTAGCTCCACCAGCACTACAACCACTAATCATTAAGGAGCCAGACAATAGGATAAGGACGCCCCAAAGGAACCTATTATCAATCCGGAAAAGGAAGACCAGAGCACTACAGTCCACATCCACAAAAGCAATATCGCTATACGCCTCATCAATATGGAACAATCTACTGGAGAATATAAGATCAATAAAGGACATTTGCGACTTTAGAAAAGCAATAAAACACTGCTCTTTAAGGAATACTATGAACTGAACAATTAAACAATCTACTCTTACCTCAGCATATAAACATAAAGAGCCCGATTCCATTCCAGACGGAGATCTCCTTTCTACATCCAGGTTGAACTGGACGTACAACGGAGATCACGATTCTGATCCTGTGGGGCACGTCTATCCCCACGGGATCAGAATCGTGAACAGTACTATATGTGCAGGCCAGGACCGCTATTCAGTTCTAGCCTGCACATACAGGGCTAGCCCTAGTGTTCACCAACGGAGATAGCGTGTTGAATGTCCGGGTGGGTGCCAATGTGAGCAGCAGCGATCATCACAAGGTGTGGCTTTGAGATAAAACTCAAGGTGAAGTCCAATCATAGCAATTTAAAAGTCCTAGACTTCAAAAACACTGATTTCAGTAAAATGGCCAAGTACCTGAAGGAGGAGTTGGCAGAGTGGGAGGGGATAAGGGAAGTGGAATTGCAATGGGTTAAACTAAAGGCGGCAATAAAAGGGGCAACAGATACATATGTAAGGAAAGTAAATAAAAACAAGAGAAAAAGGAAACCCATTTGGTTCTCCAAAGAAGTGGCTGCTCAAATAAAGGCAAAAAAACACAGCTTTCACAAAATTTAGAAGCTCGCAAACAGAGGAACACAGAAAGGAATACAGGATCAAACTAAAAGAGACAAAAAGAGAAATAAGGAAAGCAAAATCAAAGGCAGAAGAAAAGATGGCTAAAGATATGAAGTGTGGCAACAAAACTTTCTTCGGGTATATTTGGGAGAGGAGGAAAATCAGAGGTGGAACTGCAGGACTCAGACTTGCTGGGAACGAACTTGTTGAAAGTGACATTGAAAAAACAAAAATGCTAAAAAAAATACTTCTGCTCTATTTTTACTAAAGAATATCCTGGAGAAGAACCACCTGTGACTCCCAAATATAAAAATGAGAATGGAGAAGATACCACATCATTCACAGAAAATGATGTGTTAGCACAACTTCCAAAATTGAAAGTGGACAAGGCCATGGGACCAGATGGGATACATCCTAGGATACTGAAAGAGCTCAGAGAGGTTCTTGCAGGGCCGTTAAAGGATGTTTTTAACAGATCCTTGGAGACAGGAGAAGTTCCTCAGGACTGGAGAAGGGCTGATGTGGTACCTCTTCACAAAAGTGGTAACAGGGATGAAGTGACAAACTACAGGCCGGTAAGCCTTACCTCGGTGAAGGGAAAAGTAATGGAGGTCCTCCTGATAGAGCGAATAGTGGACAACGTGGTTTTACCAAAGGACGATCTTGCCAAACAAATCTGATTGAGTTCTTTGACTGGGTAACCAGAGAACTAGATCAGGGCATGCAATGGATGTCATCTACCTGGATTTCAGCAAAGCCTGTGATACTGTTCCTCAAAGGAGGCTTATCAACAAACTCAATAGTTTGGGGATGGGTCCCAAGGTGGTGAACTGGATCAGAAATTGGTTGACTGACAGACAACAGAAGGTTATGTAAATGGAACTCACTCGGATGAAAGGAAGGTGATCAGCAATGTGCCCCAGGGTTCAGTCCTTGGACCGGTACTGTTCAATGTATTTGTGAGTGATATTGCTGAAGGACTGAATGGAAAAGTCTGTCTTTTTGCAGATAATATGAAAATGTGCAACAGAGTGAACTCTTCTGAGGGAGTGGAGAACATGATGAAAGATCTACAAAAGCTGGAAGAATGGTCTAATGCTTGGCAGTTAAGATGTAATGTGAAGAAGTGCAGTGTCATGCACTTAAGAAGCAGAAATCCAAGGGAAATGTACATGATAGGGGGCGAGAGGTTGGTGCGCACGGATCAGGAGAAGGACCTTGGAGTGATTATTTCTGAGGATCTCAAGATGATGAAACAGTGCAACAAGGCGGTGGCAAATGCCAGAAGAATGCTGGGTTGCATACAAAGAGGAATTACCAGCAGAAAGGAAGAGGCACTAAAGCCACTGTACAAGTCGCTGGTGAGGCCTCACTTGGAATACTGTGCTCAGTTTGGAGACCATGGGGTAAGTTTACTAAACTGCGTTAACGTAGCAGCGGCTACATTAATGCGTGTTAGGTAACGTTAATGCGCGTTAAGGGTACCTAATACACGTTAACGTCACCGTCTGCGGTAAGTCCCGCAGAGGGCGGAGAGAGGGCAGAGAGAAGGGGTCAATGGGCGGGGAGTGGGCGGGGGGAAGCTCCTGCAACACTAACGCAGGGAACTGAAGGGCTGAACATTACCGGGACTGAAAACCTGTCGTTAGATGCACATTTGCAGGAGGGCGAAATCATTTCAGCGTCAGCAATGTACAACATAGGCAGGGAGCCCAAGAAAAGTGATAGTAGTGCTCCATTTGCAGCAACAGCATAGTGCCCAAGTATGAATGGCCACTATGGCGATGGTGCAAATGGGGCATAGGGGGCTGCAGGCGGGACATGCAGTGGGGCAGCTGGGGAACAGGGTGGACTAGGCTGTCGTCTAGGTGGCACATAGGAACATAGAAACTGGAAATCAGCAAGACAGCAGCTGACAAAGGCCAAACACAATCTACCTACATCTACCTGTCCACCCTAGCCAATAGTTGCTAGGGCACTGACCTGACATCCCCCCAGCCATGTCTCCCCCGTGTGGAAGGGACATAATATTGGTAGGCGGTGATGGGGGGATGTGTGGTTGTCCATGTATGCCTCCCCACCCCAGACCCCGCTCCCTAGGTGACCGCCTACCTGCAAAGTGGATGGCCTGGGACTGCGCACTACCAGCACCGACAGCATATGGCCAGGCAGCATGGCAGGGTGGCATGTGTTGGTGCTGGAGGGGGCAGTGGCACCTGCCTGCAGTGCACTTAGGCCATGCCCTTTACCAGTACATGGTGTGCATCGCAACAGAAAAGGTCTGGCTGAGGGGAAGTTAAGGTAGCCCCAGGGACTGCTGGGCTTCCGTGGCAACAGTGTGGTGCAGTACACACAGCCAGTGTGTCCCAGAGCAGAGGGTCACAGGTTCAGGTCCCATCTGTGGATCCTGCAGAGCATGTCCCTATATTTTACCCAACAATGCAGATACAACATCAACATGTGCAATCCCCAAAGCAGCGGCCAATAGGGATACAAACACCCACTCACACAGGCTCCACTATCCAAAGCTCCATGCAGAGTTAGGCTGTTGAACCCAGCATGGAGTCACAGTCACCACCGGAGCACTACTACTACCTCCTGCACAGTCTGGCAATGCCGGCACTGTGATCAGGACAAGTGTGGCGGGCAGGGTTGCCAACCACCCCTATCTTTGCACAATGCTGCAATAGGAGTGTGTGTGTGTGTGTGTGTATATGTCTATCCATTGTTTTGTGGCTGCCTACACCTCGCTGGGCCCACAATGTCCCACTATTACCAGCGTTAGCCTGCAAATGTGCATAATGAGGAGCAAGGTATTGTGGGTATGGCCCGGGCAGGGCGGACTGGGCAGGATGCATCTACAGAGGGTGTAGGGCAATGGCTGCGACATTGTAGTGCCCAACCACGACCTGCATGGACGAGGTAGCCACAATACGTCTTTCTGTTAGGGCACTCTCACACTGACCAAACAGTGACCATGGCACGGCTATGTTCCCACATAGTACTACATAGTATCTGTCTCAGGTAATATATGTGTTCCCCCTGTTCTGGAGGGCCAATCACTGGGGCATCTGCCGGGTATCTGTGCCATATAACCCAGGTCTGGGTGCATGTAGTTCCACTGTGAACATGCAAGATAGACTGGCTAGCGGCTTGTCTGCGGTTAGTTTGTGCATGGATGGAACACCTGGAGTGGTGCAGCAAGTACAGTCTGACTGTGCTTGCTGCTGGTGAATGTCAGACCATGGTTGGGGGCTGGGGAACAGCTGTAGTCCTAGAACTGGTGGGAGCACAGAGACAGGGCAATGGATAGGTAGTCTACTGTAGTGCGCAGTGTTGCGGTGAACATGGGTTGCAGATGCGCAGTGCTCATAATACTGCGTGTGATGTTTGTTTGGACCGTCTGTTGTTACGCACCATAATCCGACTATATATTCGAAGGTGCTTAGATGTATCTCATAAGGTATGTAGGAAGGTCTATAACGTCACGCACATTCTTGTGTGTGCTGCGTGTCAGATGCCCTGCTACGTGTGTTCTCCTCAACGGGCGTATGCTGCACTATTGCATGATAATCTAGCAGACACGATGGCCACTTGGTGGAACATATTTGCATTGTGTTTGTTTGGGATAGTGGTTGCAGACGTGCGTGGAGCCAACATAGGTTGTGGGTTTGGGTCCCACAGGTTCTTTGTCCTTTCTTTTCATCTGTTCTGCTCTCCTTACCAGTGGAGGGCAAATACCACGGCCTACCGGAGGGTATGGGTAAAATCAACCTTATTGAAGACCCACACGTTTTTTACTCCTTTCATGTGAATCAGTAAATCTACGTGGGGGCGAAAGCTTCTTCCTTTGTGTATTGACATACCTACGTTCGGGAGATTGGAACCTATTAGATGTAGAGGGTTCTTCATGCCTACATGTCGTATGGTCATATTGTCTAGGATGGTCAAAATTGTGATTAATGGGATTCCCTTCTTTGAAACTGACTTGTCGTGAACTATTGAAGGGACCAGATGATTTCAACCATAAATACACATTGCCATTCTTATAGTCCAATTCATCACGTCTATGCTTATCTAACTTGCCCTTTTTAACTTCTTTAAGATATTCCTCCAGCTTCTTATTATAGTCGTCAATAAGTCTGTCAAAATGTCTGTCCTCGGATTTAAGAGCATCCATTTTTCTCTCTGCTTCAATCTTGATATTTTCCGCTTTCTTTTTTGCAGTTTCGGCCAAAAGAACCATGAGATCAAGATAGCATTTGTTAAGGATGGCACACCATCTGTCCATAAAGGGCTTGTCATCCCGGAACATGTTGGGTTCTCTAGTCATTCTCAGACCTCTTGGGATCCTTTGGACTCTACAATACTGCAGTAGACTTACATAATGGAGTTCATATCTAATAACCGCCTTCCTAGTACGAATCATGTCGATCCACCAGTCAGCAAAGCTGACATCTTCAGGTTCATCTTCTACTAGGGGAGGCTCTTGCAAGAGATGATTGAGATGATCCTCCGAATAACTGAAAATGTTGTCCCATTGTGTGTAGGCCATGGTTTACTTCAACAGAAAAGGCCTATTTGCCAGCATGTTTTCCCCGTGGAAGGACGTTTTGCGTTTTGGGGAAGATGCATTGGACAAACTCATTCCACAAGAACCCCTCCTCAATTTATCCGAAGAAGAATCTGACAATTTTTGGAACCAATGGGAGGAGGTGGTGCAATTGACAAAGAAATTGATTAAGGAACAGATGCATTCAGCCTATCTATTGGAGTGTTGCAAGTCAAAGATTATTCCTAGAGGATTACGAGTAAACAAAGCTCCTGGCTTGTATACGAACGAAGAAGGATTCATAAAGTGCTGGAACACCATACTGAACAAATGCTCGCTGGACTTAATGATTTTACTAAATGATTTTACTACAGCTAACAAACAATCAGAAATTTTAACAGCCAAATTAGATGAGAAATTAGATGCACTTAAGAAAGGTGATAAGAACTTTGAGGTTGTTCATGATGATTACCATAGAAATATTCAAGAGTTTAAGAAAGAAGTTAAAAATAAGAAAGTTGAGAAGTACAAGAGAGATGAGGAGGATTATAGAACGGGATATGTTTATCACTGGAATAAGAAAGTAGATCAAGATCGTTTGTGGTTTAAGAAGAGGAAGTCAATTTTTGATCGTAAAGATAGTATCACAGATTACCAACATAGTGACACACCTCTTGAACAGAAAAAGAAACGTAGCAGGAGTGAGTCAGTGGAGTTTGACGCATCAGCGTCTTTATTTTCAAATCCAGTTGATCGTGCCCAGTCCCAGAAAGATAAGTTTAAGAGGAAAGACCCTCCTCCAGGACAAAGGAAGGAAGCTTTTTTCAACATGGACCAGATGTGGAAGGGAGGTGGTCGCGATCACTCTCGGGGGCGTCCACATCCCATGGAGTTAGACAGGCCATATCTACTGGAAGACGATCGATCCTTTGCACAACAGAACCATTACAGAGGACATGGTCGTGGTCGAGGGGGAAGAGGGGGATGGAACACAGATCAGAAGAGAGGAGACAATGGTGATAGAACCCCCCAATAATGTAATTAATATATCTAAATATAGTCTTTCTCCAGATGAATTTTCTTTATTAAACAAAGGTCTTTCCTTTGTGCCAAAAAGGAGTTTGGACCCATTTGATATCCAGGTAGATCTTTATAAGTTCTTTCGTAAGGTGCGCATTCGGCATTTTTTTGCAAATCGCGACACTAATTCCCCGGACGATATATCCATTATTAGCAAGAAATCTACATGGATCCCCCCCTCTAACACAGATCCTGCCATTGAAACATTTGAAAGAGTTGTAACCAAACAAGTCACAGATGTACTCAAACAACATCGTTCTTCATTTCATAATATCACACATAATGAAAAGAAGGCCATTTTATCTTTACAGAAGAAGTGACATCATAATCAAACCAGCTGATAAAGGGGGAGCAATTGTTATAATGGATAAGGAATATTACTTATCTGAAATTTACCGGCAATTAAACGATAGCGTCTTTTATGAGAGACTTGACGAAGATCCTACCCAGAATCTTAAAAGAAGTATAGATAATCTAGTGCTATCGGCTTTTGAAATTGGATATATCACTGCAAAAGAAAAGTCCTTTTTGATTGTTGATAAACCCATTATTCCCACTTGATACATTATTCCAAAAATCCATAAATCTTTAGAAGCTCCACCCAGTCGATCTATAGTCTCTGCTATTAGCTCCCTTTTAGAGCCTCTTTCAAAATTCTTGGATTTACTATTACGCCCTTTTGTTCATAATATGTGGTCCTACATCTGGGATTCCACGCATGTTATACAGATATTGTCCACCTTTAATCATTTTAGTTCCAAAATCATTTTGGTTACACTTGACGTTGAGTCTTTGTATACCAATGTATTCCAGCTTGACGCATTACATATCATAGAACAATGTTTTCTTGAAAGAACGACACACAGACGTATGCCTACAGCTTTTTTGATGACTTTAGCACGTTTAGCACTTTGTGAGAACTTTTTTTGTTTTAGGGATCTATTTTACAAACAGATTAAAGGGGTTGCCATGGGGTCCTCCATGCCTCCTGATGTAGCAAACTTATACATGTTCAATTTTGAAAAAAGATTTTAAACACTCATCCTTTTAAGTCCAACATTGCCCTTTGGATACGTTACATTGACGATATTTTAATCCTTTGGAAAGGTACAATGGATGTACTTACCCAATTTAACGTATGGATAAATCAATTGGATGATAATTTGCGTTTTCAATTGACCTATGATCTGCATCAGATCCCCTATTTAGACTTACTAATCCAAAAAGAAGAAGATGGTTTTTCCACTACACTGTATAGGAAACCCACAGATAGAAACAATTTGTTACATTCCACGAGTTTTCATAATCCATCACTCAAGAAAAATTTACTGGTTAGTCAATTCCTCAGAGCCAAGAGGATCTGCACCAAGTCCGAGGACTTTGAAACACAGGCCTTTGAAATGAAAGAAAGATTCTTAGCCAGACAGTATCCCCATCGCCATATTGATCAAGCCTACACACGAGCCCGTGACACCTCTCGGGATAACTTACTCAAAGTCAAAGAACGGAATGACAACATTGGCATGGTTTGCCCTCTTCTATACACCTCAAAATCAAGTAGTATAGTTAAGATATTACAGAAAGAATGGCATTTAGTACAAACTCTGCCTGTTTTTCAAAATTTGAAGCTAACTATTGCACATAAGCGCAATACAAATCTACAGAATTTGTTAGTTCCTTCGGCATTTACAGAAAAAAAGATGCTATCTAAATTTAGAGGACAATATCAATGTGGCAAGTGCTCGGTATGTTTGAATTCTTTACCGGTGCGTAACAATTTTATTCACCCCCATACCAACCAAATATTTCACATCAACGATTCTGCCAATTGTGAAACTAAAAACGTAATATATGTGATTCAGTGCCCCTGCAAAAAACTGCATGTAGGTAAAACAACACGCAACATCAGGACTAGAATAGTGGAACACAAAAGCTGTATAAACAGAGGCTTAGTTGACAAACCACTTGTTCAACATTGGCAGGAGGCTAATCATAAAGTCACAGATTTAAAATTTTTTTGTTATAAAACAAGTTAGAACGAATTGGAGGGGTGGCGACACTGATAAACCATTAAAAGGCTTGAGCAAAAATAAATTTTTGTATTGGACACCATGGTACCAAATGGACTGAATCTAGATAGGGATTTATCTGTTTTTCTTTGATTCCCATGGCTCATTTAATCCTATTTATTGGTTCTTAATTATTTATTATTTACATTTTATTATGTTTTCTATCTGTATAGTTCCTCTGGGCTATTTTAATAGGGCATGGTATGCATTGCCCATGATTGTTCAACATCCCCCCCCCCCCCCCCTGCTTTTTAACGTTTTTTTTACGTCTTTTACATTAGTAATCTTGTATGGGTTACTTTTTAAGGATCTTATTGGCATCATTTATTGTTCTTATCCCTTTTATGGTGCCCTTTAGTTTCCTTTTATATTTAATATTTATTTATTTATTTAATTCACTCATCTTTGATTTCTTTATAGGTAGATATTGTGTTTTTATTTGTTTATCAGAACATTGCCCTCTGCGGTTCTCGTAGCCATGCTACAATGTGATACTGTTTTTCACCCCGCGGTTTGAGTTCCACACGTTTGAACTACCTCGTTATTTTATTTTGTTCTTTGTAATCATCTTCATGATGCTTTTGTGGCATAGTTGGCCATACACACACATAAATCCCCCTTGTTCAGACACAAGTTTTTTATAGTTTGCATGCTCTCCCATGGGGCGCCTCTGTACATATATATGGTTTTGCAAATAAGCTTCCACCAAGTATTATTTTATTTTATTTATTTAACAAACTTTTATATACCGCGACCTTCCGCTGATCAGGTGCGGTTTACATATAACAGTTAAGGAGACAGAAAGGCATTTCTGTTTTTACATTAAACAATATCATGAACTATGTGCATTAACAATTGAACTTTTAACTATTACACTTTTAAACTTTATAGAACTATGTACAATTAACTATGTACAGTTAGTAAAAGAGAGTTCAACAGTATAAACATCATAGACAGTGTCAAGGTCAAGATATCTTGAGGCATTGAGGTATTGGTCTCCGTGTGTTATATAGATGTATTACTGCCTGTATACGTTTCACTTTTTACCTTTTCAATTTGAGAGTACCTATGCAAGTGGTTTATTTTGACATTCTCAATCAACAATGTTTTCCCGCTCCTCGGCAGTCTGCCCCGCCTCCTCTGGCTCCTTTTTCTTCACGCGCATGAGCGAGCATTTTTTCACTAATTCCCTTGCAATCGGCATGCGGTTACTCTTGAAGCAAAAAGGTACAGAGTTTTCTTTAATCTCTAACTAGTATCATAATTTGCACACTGGGCAGTGTACATTGTATTGCCAACAAAAGTTTTGCAACATTAGATGGCCAGCGGTTTAGCGCATTGAATCCAAACGTGCAATCTTGTCTATAAATTTCTTCCGCAGTAGTCCTTAGTTTGAAATACTTTTTCAACAGTACCGCTGATTTAACATTATTCTTTGCATGGGCAATTTCACACATATGGGATGTTTTGTAGTTTACAATTTTAGACACTCGTAATGAAAGTTTTATATATTACATACGTTTTAATTTTGAGTTCAGCTTGCTTACATTTATGTTTTCAGTAGTTCAAGCTCTCCTTCTTTTGTTCTTCACTCCCACCGACTCACTCCTGCCGTTCCTCAAATATAGACAGGTAATATCGCATATCCTCCTCTTGCTCGATACAATAAGGCACCATTAGTTTTCACTTGATTAGTCAATGTCTTGTACGTCTCTTAGCAGTACTTACCACATTATAATTGGTACATTGATTTATTGCATTGTATAAGTCTTGTTTTTAACCTCATTTGTTTTAACCCTTTCATTTATGTTTTGTTAGTGCGACTGTTGTCTTATTAATGCCTTAGAACAATACGGTATAGGACCATCTTTTTTCTATGGTCTTCAACAAAGGTATTTATATTTTCATTCTTGAGCATAAGTTTCAGTTAGTTCTGCATTATTTGCATTTGAACATTTTTTAAGTGTATTTTGTTCATTGCTTTGAACTGTTTTTACCTATTTATTGTGTTATAGATAGTGTTTTTTGTGTGTCTGGTTTTATGATTTTAAGCATTTATATGTTTATTTATTTTTTAGTCTATGCCTGACGAACCCCTGACGAAGGGTAACGAAACACGGCCTGAGTCGAGTCGTCAAGGAAATAATAAAGGCTTTGTCTTTCCACCCCTATCACGCCTTTGACTGGTTGCCTTGGTTTCTGCGTGTTAGTTGCTTTTGCATGGTGAATTATCCTGTTGTCCATGGAGAACCCCCGTTACAGTTAAGCAACCTCGCTTTTCAGACCCTCTTCTCCCTCTGTTGTTTCATATGGAGTGAGAGAGAAGTAATATGACCCCTCATTACAGCCTGTTTTGCCTCCCAAACTAGAACGCTATCAACATCTGACAGAAAATTGTATTCTAAGTACTCCTCCCATAATGCAACCAATTGATCTGTAAAGTTTAAAAGAGCAAATAACTGCCTATTGAATATCAGAATATTCTAAAGCAATAATATAAACACATCTGTTTTCCACTTTTCTTGGCCCTCGAGCTTCGGATTAACTGGTGTCTTTTTAAAGACTACCCCTCCACAAGGTGCCCTGTATGCGTACTCCCCGAGGAAGGCTGTGACCCTATTCGTCCCTCGCTTGTTGTGTTCTCCTGCTTATTGGTGCAAGGGTCCTGCTCCCTCTGTGTTCCTGTTACAGTACTATTCAACTTTTTGTTATATGTAAACTGTTTTTGATGGTCTGGAAAAATGCAGCATAATAATTTATAATAAATAAATAAAATAAAAATAAATAAATAAATCATTAAACCAACTGCTGGGTGTCCATGGTTTCTCTGCACACATGCAATGTGTACTGGCTAGCAGACTGCTGTTAGTATGTGCATGGATGGGACACCCAGTTGGTGGGCAGTAGGTGCAGTCTGACTGTGCTTGCTGTGAGTGAAAGTTAGACCTAGGCAGTTGGGAAGTGAGGTCTTCTAGGCCTACTCCCAGTATTAGTAGTAGGGCCTTAATAGCCATTTCATGTGACTCTAGATGCCCCTTCTCCCCCTGGTAGTAGGTGGCCATGGCATCTGCAGTGTTAACACTGGCTATAATGCTGCATTATTCTAGGTGGGTCCCAGTCCAAATGTGACTTGCGCATGCAGCAGGACACAAAGTGGCTAGTATATCAGACTGCAGAGAATACCTGCCACATGCTGGTAGTGATGGGCAGCTGCAGCACGAGCAGCAGAGATCATGTCTAGCACTGCAGGTACTGAAGAACTGGTGCTAGGCACCCATCCTCACCCTCAAGGTGACCACAGAAACTTCTCTGTAGGATGGTTTGAAGCTTCTCTGTGCTTATATCACTCAGTGTCGGTTTCTCTTACTGAGCAGAGGTGATCAGCTGTAGACTGCTGTTCTGCATGTGCATTGCATTATGGGTACTGGTGGGGCTACCCTATACCGGCATACGCAGCAGACATGTTATGCGGTAACCTGCCGTCTCGTTATATCCAGCCATTGCTGTGCAGAGAGGTGTGGAGGTGTAGCATACTGGTTAGTTCAAGGTCTCCTTGAGCAGGGGGTAGGGGTTCATTCCCTACCTGTTCTTTTTATGACTGTGCTACTCAGATCATTTTCATGCCTGTAACAGTCAGGGCTCTGCAGATCTGTGCTGCCAGCCCATACCACCCTCTCCTCAGCTGCCATCCATCCTTCTGCCCATCTATCTGCCTCTGTCAGCTGTGTACAGTCATGTCTTCTTGTGCAGGCTGCTGCCCCATGACCTACACTGGTATCCTTTGCCACATTACGGCTCTCCATGCTTGCCTCTCCTGTGCCTGATCTGCACGGCACCACTACTACTCTGTCCCCCTGTCACTGAAAACATCCTACCGCTTCTGTCTCCGCTGGGGGACACTCTTCCCCATTCTATATCACACACTGTCATTGCAGCACTGTACATTGGCTTCACGCTGTGCATCGGTACAGCTGCCTCCCACATACTCATCCGCTTTACTGGCTGCCATATAGCGTGCCCACCGATTATGACAGGTCCATCAACTCCCACATGTCCTTTCTTCCCTCACCTTTACATTGACATTCCTTTGTGCTCTGTCCAGCATTTGGTTACAGCCTTTTTCCTGCCTTACGGTGCATGATTTCCATCTTAGGGCACCTTGTCTCTCCTTAGGATGCCTTGTCTCACGTTGGGGCACCTTGTCTCATATTAGGGCACCTTTTCTCCTGTTGGGGCACCTTAGCTATTAAGGCACCTTAACTCCTGTTGGGGGCCCTTATCCCATGATAGGGCACCTTATCTCATGTTAGGGCACTTTATCTCATGTTGGGCATATTAGGAGAGCACCTTATTTCCTGTGGGGGCACCTTATCCCATGTTAGGGCACCTTATGTCATGTTCGGGCATTTTAACAGGGTACCTTATTTCCTCTTAGGGCATCTTAGGATGTCTTTAGGAGCATTAAAGGGCCCTAACAACCGTTAACACCTAACGCCCCTTACCATATATATTTGCTAATGCCCATTGCTGCGGTCCTGAATGCCTGTTACTTTAATGCCCTTTACTAAACATACCCCTTAGAATCTCCAGTTTCCACAATTTGGTCTGAAACATAAAGGCACATTTTACAAATGACCCCCAAATGCAATTTGGGATGTCCAAGTTAGAATATATATAAAAAAAAGCAGGCATGTCCAAGTTCAGGTATGATCTCACAAATGTGCTGTAGATATGTCTGATATGGATGTCTATGGGGCCATTTACATAGACATCCCTGGAATAGTATTCAAAAACAGGGATGCCTAATGGCCCACTGGTTTGGGCTAAGACCAAAGAAGTCATAGTTTAAATCCCACTGCCCTTGTAATTTTGGGCAAGTCACTTAACTCTACACCTTCTGGATGTTCTAAGGCTAAAGGAAGCACTTTCCTGATGCCTATTCCTGCCTGGAGGAGGTCTAAAGTTGGATGGAGTTGCAGACATTCCTGACAATTCTGAAATTAAGCTGGGACATCTAAATCCATTGCACTGCTCCAGACACACCTCTATCATGCTCCCTGCCTATTCAAATCTTCCCACACCAGGGATATCTTTGGAAGCCATTTGTAAAGTGGCTCCCAGGACAACTCCACATGCACATTTTTAAACATCCAAATTATGACTAAAGCTTTTAAAATGAGCCCCAATAGTTACTGAGTCTCTTTTCTCACATATGTGAATTTTATTTTGAGAGACCCATTCATCTAGTGATTTTAATTCAGCTCTCAGGTTTGCCACAGTGTTGGAAATTAGCCAAATGAACGAGCTTAATCTACTTTAATAGCTCCAAAAAGTCAAATATTTTCACTGGTTCTAATCCCACCTCAGCTGATTGTTGGTTTGCGCTTCCAACATTGCCCTTGTTACATTCCTGAGGAGACTGTATGCTTATAGGAATTGTGCTAATCTTGACCAGAATCTCAGCATAATTGGACAAAGCAGCTATTTAAGTTAAGACCAAAATAATAGCCCACACCAAAGTGAAAGTGGTGCAGAAAGTCATTAGAAACACTAGTGAAACAAGTCACTGTCACAGTCCAAAGGGTGCAGGAAAAACCAAATGAATGTGCTTTAGGTTCGCTGCACTTA
The DNA here is from genome assembly GCA_033557465.1 of Ichthyophis bannanicus. Lineage (NCBI taxonomy): Eukaryota > Metazoa > Chordata > Amphibia > Gymnophiona > Ichthyophiidae > Ichthyophis > Ichthyophis bannanicus. Next base: position 175,520,000 of record CM066031.1, read on the forward strand.
GAAACCATAGAGTTGCAGTCACATCAAGCTTGTTGATCATACTGACTGTATTGCGGTCCAATCGGGAGACTCTTGCACTCCATTTATACTGGGTGAAATCTAAAGAGGACAGAACATGAAGGCACCTTGAGAGCCCAGTCATGATCCACTTATTGCATCAAGCTGCCTCCTTTGTACGTCTGATAACTGCCATGGTCAATTGATCTTGGGATAGGCCATTGATCAAAACTAAAGCTCTCAGTAGGTTTGCAGGAACATCACAGAAAGGAGATAGTGAGCTTACAGAGCAATCATTTGCCTCAACTCATTGACCAGCAATGATCGCTCCTGGTGACAGGGACAGTGAGTAAGACTGGGTGAAGGGTGAGCTGTGCAGTAGCTGCATAATGACTCTCTGTAGGCCTTTGAGTTTATACTTCAGAATGCCTGGGCCTCAAGCATTTACAGGCTGTTTTATCAGATCTTTAATTCCTGCCACTCTCTCTCCAACTGCTGCCCCCAGGAACCGTTCTGTTCTTGATGTTTTACTTGCTGGGTGTGTGGGATAAACTTAAAAATGCAGGACAGTTTGAGCCAACTTGGTGACTAAGCATTAATCTTAGCTCCAGCATGCTAGTGCCCCCATTTGTGACACACTTGATGGCTTGTAGTGCTGCAGCAGCTGCCTTTCAAGCAGGTTTGATTGGAAATACAATAGATGGCAAGCCTCACTGCTGCACTGGAAAAAGCTTCCCTCATAGACCTTAATAGGGATGAATGGGATGAATCCATGATTGGTTCGGCTCCCTGACTAACCGAACAGGTATATTCTGATGAACGAAAACAAAGCACCAAAGACTTTGATGCATACATGCGTAGTGTTTAGGCTGCAGTATTGCACAAACCATGCTAAGGATCCCAGTCTCAAACTTTATATCCCTGTACGGTAGGGTTACCAACTTTTTCACCGAGAAAAACCCGACACCTGTGGCTCGCCATGCTCCACCCATTCTCCGCCCCTAGTCCCACCCCTGCCCCGCCCCCAGCCCCACCCACAAAAATTACCGAGGATACGTGTAGGCTAACTTCCTTGGTCAGATAATAATTAAACTGGGAACCCCAAAATCCAAACATGAAATGTACAACACTGGAGAAATAAAACTATAAAGTAATTTCCTCTGGCACTAAACAAAAACGCAAAGATGTTATCAATACACACTTCCCAGACCAGACATATTCCAGTTAATAAATTCAAAATAAAAAGTATTTTTCTACCTTCTGTTTGGGCGTTTTATTTTTCAGTTGCAATTGCTCCAGTCACTTTCTTCTGGTTTCTTCGTGTCTTCTGCGAGCTATCCATTTGTCCTTTCTTCTCTTTTAGATGTTTTCCATTCTCTCTCTATTTCAGCTTTAACATACTGATTGTTTCCCTTTTGCTCTTTCCCCCAATTCTTTCCTTATTCCTTTATCATCCATTAAATTTCACCCTTCTATTCTCAAGCCCCTCACTCTCCCAATACCCAGCCCATCATAGACTTTTCTTCCACACAAAATATTTTTCCCCTCTCCACTCATTCCCCATCTATTCTAGTCCTCCCCAAAAATCTGTTCCCTTATAGTTCTAGACCCACCCAGCATCCACTCCCTTCTAATCCCATTCTCCCATGCCCCACATCAGCCCATTTCCAGTCCTATTCCAGCTCTTCATCAGCCCATTTCCAGTGCTAGCCCTCACATCACAGACCATTTCCAGTCCTAGCCCCCCCCCCAATCACAGCCTATTTCCAGTCCTAGGCCCCCCCCATCACATCCCATTTGCAGTTGGAGTCCCCCCGCACCATCACAGCCCATTTGCAGTCCTACCCCCCCCCCCCACCATCACAGTCCATTTGCAGTCCTAGCCCCCCTAATCACAGCCTATTTCCAGTCCAAGTTCCCCCTCCCTCCACCATAGCCCATTTCCAGTCCAAGTTTCCCCCCCCCCATAGCCCTTTTCCAGTCCAGGTCCCCCTCCCCATCACAACCCATTTCCAGTCCATGTCCCCCCACCCCCACATAGCCCTTTTACAGTCCAGGTCCCCCTCCCCATCACAGCCCATTTTTTTCCTGTCCAATGCCCCCCCATAGCCCTTTTCCAGTCCAGGTCCCCCCCCCCCCTTCACAACCCATTTCCAGTCCCCCTAATCACAGCCTATTTCCAGTCCAAGTTCCCCCTCCCTCCGCCATAGCCCATTTCCAGTCCAAGTTCCCCCCCCCCATAGCCCTCTTCCAGTCCAAGTTCCCCCCCCCCCCATAGCCCTTTTCCAGTCCAGGTCCCCCTCCCCATCAAAACCCATTTCCAGTCCATGTCCCCCCCCCCCCCCCATAGCCCTTTTACAGTCCAGGTCCCCTCCCATCACAGCCCATTTCTTTCCAGTCCAAGTCCCCTCCCCCCATAGCCCTTTTCCGGTCCAGGTCCCCCCCCCCCCCCCATCACAACCCATTTCCCGTCCACTTCCCCCCCCCTCGCCCCTTTCCAGTCCAGTCCCCCTCCCCCCCTCACAGCCCAGACAGTCCTTGGCCTCCCCCCCCCCCCAAAACCGCGGCTGTCTGAGGCTTCAGAGGGAGCCGGGGAAGCCCGCGCGAGGCCCCGGCTCCCTCTGAACAGCTGCCAACGTGAAGAGCCTTTTCCTTCACGCTGGCGGCTGTTCCTGTGAAGCCGCGAATGCTGGGAAAGGTTAAAGGGCATTGCCTTTAACCTTTTCCACCAATCGCGGCTTCACAGGAACAGCCGCCAGCGTGAAGGAAAAGGCTCTTCACCCTGGCAGCTGTTCAGAGGGAGCCGGGGCCTCGCGCGGGCTTCCCCGGCTCCCTCTGAAGCCCTCCGGGTTGGGAGAAAAGCCGGGTTTTTTGCTCTGGCCCCTCCCGATCTTGCGGCCAGAGCAAAAAAAACGGCTTTTCAAGGGCCGGTTTTGCCTCTGCGCCGGCAGCCGGCCTGGCCATGGAAAAACCGGCCAGGCTGGCTGAAAACCGGCCAGTTGGCAACCCTACTGTACAGGATATAGTGGGAATGGAGAGATGGCAAGAGCAGCTGAGAGTCATGCACTGTACAGTTCAGTAGCACTGTGGTACTTTCCTATTTTGTACCCCTTAACTATGTGATTTGAGAGGTCACAGCATGTCATAACTATAGGTGGAAACGCCCTAAGTGGCACCAGAAAGATGACCACATTCACACCATATAGCACTTAGAGAAAAACCCTGGCTGTTAGAGCAATGAGAAGGGACTTGGCTGTATTGACAATGGTGGCCTGCACGTTTCAAGAAATGTGCATATTTTAAACAAGGTGATGTGTATATAGGCTGCAGGATAGGTAGGAGGAATCCAAAGAAGTTTGCTATCTTACAGCCTATAAACACATAACATTATTGAAAATGTACATAGCAAACTTCTTTGGATTCCTCCTATGTATCCTGCAGCCTGTATACACATTAACTTATTTAAGATATGCACAGTACACAGGTAAGAGGAATCCAAAGAAGTTTGCTATGTGCATATTTTAAACAATGTGATGTGTACATAGACTGCAGGATAGGTAGGAGGAATACAAAGAGGTTTGCTATCTTAAAGCCTATATACACATAACATCGTTGAAAATGCACATAGCAAACTTCTTTGGATTCCTCCTACCTATCCTGTAGTTTATGTACACATCACGTTGTTTAAAATATGCACATAGCAAACTTTTTTGGATTCCTCTTACCTATGCACTACGCATATCTTAAACAAGGTGATGATGTGTATATAGACTGCAGGATAGGTAAGAGGAATTCAAAGAAGTTTGCTATATGCATATTTTAAACAACGTGATGTGTACATAGGCTGCAGGATAGGCAGGAAGAATCTATGGTTTTATAGAGATTCGGGTGGGAGGGAGATGGTGAAGTTGTTCAGAGTTTGGGGGATATTAATCCGCATGAGCTTTATGCTGCTGAAGCGTAGTTACTCACCTGTAACAGGTGTTCTCCAGGAGCAGCAGGAATCAGTCCTCATATATGGGTGACCTCGGCGCTGATGGAGCTCTCGTGCGGAGCATTTCCACAGCTTTCAAAGAAAGCCTTTGGGAATGCAGCGGGCATGCGCGGTCCCCTTCCCGCCCAAGGGTGCCATCTTGCTCAGTCTGATGACATAGCTAAAGACAGCAAAAAATCTAAATACAGGATAGGACTGCAACTCCAGGGGAGGAGGGAGGGTCGTGAGGACTGAATCCTGCTGCTCCTGGAGAACACCTGTTACAGGTGAGTAACTACGCTTTCTCCAGGAACAAGCAGGAAGTCAGTCCTCACATATGGGACTCCCTAGCTATAGGCTACCGTGAACCCAGAGCTGAAAATTGGCTCCCTCTCAAGAGCCTCAGTGTCCATGATAAGAACTTTCTCTGAGAACGCACCCTGTATGGTAGCCCAACACAAGAGCCGGAGGGTAGGAGTTGCCTAAACCTCAAAGAGATTACGGAGTACCGCCTGTCCGAAAACACTGTCCTGCCGGGACTCCCTCTCCAGGCAGTAATGGGTTGCAAACATCTGGCTTGAATACCAAGTTGCGGCCCGGCAGATGTCTGCCAACGGAACAGAGCGGAGATGAGTTACTGACGCGGCCTTCGCCCTGACACAGTGGGCCGTGACCCAACCCTGCAAGGGGAGGTCGGCTGCCCTGTACTCCCAGGCGATGCAATATCTGCCACCCAAGTGGACAACATACGCTTGGAGACAGGTAACCCCATCCTATTAGGGTCAAACGAGACAAAGAGCTGAGTAGCCCTTCGATGCTCCCACGTACGTTCTATGTAAAAGGACAACGCCCTCTTACAGTCCAGGGTATGCAAGACTGTTTCAGCCCGGCTGGCATGCGGCCTGGGAAAAAAGGTCGGAAGAACCAAATCCTGATTGAGGTGGAAAGAGGAGACCACTTTTGGGAGGAACTTGGAATGGGTCCGTAGAACCACCCTGTTCCTGTAGAACCGCGTGTAGTTCACTCACACGTCTGGCCGAGGTAAGAGCCACCAGAAAGAGTGCTTTCCACGAGAGGAAGCGCAAATGGCAAGTAGCCATCAGCTCAAATGGTGGGCGAGTCAGTTGCCACGTTCAAATCCCACTCAGTCACCGGTGGACAAACCGGAGGCTTGAGCAGAAGCAGACCTCTGAGAAATCTGGACACCAAGGGGTGAACCGACAGAGACTGTCCCTCCACCGGTGAGTAGTGCGCTGACAGAGCACTGAGGTGGACCCGAACAGAGTTAGACTTAAGGCCTAGGTCTGACAGGTGAAGTAGATACTGCAGTACTACTGGCACAAGGCAAGAGAAAGGATCTTCATTGCGCTGAGCACACCATACTGTAAACCTATGCCATTTGAGGGCATAGGACTTTCTGGTGGACTGCCTCCTAGAGGCCAAGACCATCTCCTCAATGTCCTTAGGTAGAAGTAAGGGAGCTAGCACTATCCTTTCAGCAGCCAGGCCATCAGACTGAGGGATCTGAGATTGGGGTGTAGAAGGGAACCCTGCTCTTGAGACAGGAGATCGTGTTGCAGCCCCAGAGGGAATGGGGCTTCCACCACCAACTGTAGGAGAAGTGGAAACCACAGTTGCCTCGGCCATCTGGGGGCTACCAGAATCACCGAGGCCTTGTCCTGGAGGAATGGAGTTCGGGCCACCAGGGGTGTGTGAGGAAACACATACAGGAGGCCCGTAGACCAGGTGATCAGAAAAGCATCTGCTGCCATCCTCAGAGGATGTGGCTGTCTGGAGCAAAACATGGGCAGCTGACGGTTTAGTGGACTTGCAAAGAGATCGATGGATGGAAGTCCCCAGCGGAGAAAGATCTGCTGGACCACCAAGGGATTCAACTGCCATTCGTGGGGCTGGAGAATCCTGCTTATCTTGTCTGCTAGGAAGTTTTCCTGACCAGGTAGATAAACTGCTTTGAGAAACATGCCTTGTTTGACCGCAAAGGAGCAAAGGTCCAGTGCCTCCTGACATAGGAGCCTGGAGCCTGTGCCTCCTTGTTTGTTCACGTAGAACACTGCTACCTGATTGTCCGTCTGAACTAGGACAGACTGTTGAGAGAGAGCATGGCAGAAGGTTTGCAGAGCTAAGCGGATTGCTCGCAGCTCTAAAAGGTTGATCTGTTGTGTGGCCTCCCGAGGGGACCACAGACCTTGAGTGCATGTGCCCTGGCAATGTGCACCCCAGCCCTTTAAGGAGGCATCTGTTGTCAGCACCCTTGTGTGTGCTGAAGCCTGAAAAGGTATACCCCTGAGAAGGTTTGGCAGATGTAGCCACCACTGTAAGGAGTTCAGAAGTCATCTGGACACCTTTGCTCTGTCTCGGAGGTCGCCGGTGGCTTGTGTCCACTGATCTCTGAGGCACCATTGAGCAGCCCGCATGTGCAAACGGGCATTCGGGGTCATATTAATGTAGATGCTATGTGGCCCAGAAGCCGCAGGTAGTGGCTGGCGGAAACACGAGAATTGCTTTGGAACTGGTTGGCCAAGTCCATAAGTCTGTGGGCCCTGTCCTCGGGCAAGTAAGCTCTTGCCTGAAGAGTGTCCAACCTGGCCCCTATAAACTCTAGGTTCTGAGAGGGGAGCAAAATGGACTTTGCATAGTTTATAACAAAGCCCAGATGCTGAAGAAGAGAGACAGTGTGGAGAATGGCCTGTTGGGCCTCCTGGAGTGACTGGCCCCTGATTAGCCAGTCGTCCAGGTAGGGGAAGACAAAAATCCCCTGATTTCTGAGAAAAGCCGCCACCACCGCCAGGCATTTGGTGAAAACCCTGGGAGCAGAGGTCAGGCCAAAGGGAAGCACTCTGTACTGAAAGTGGTTTCCTCCCACCACATATTGGAGATATTGTCTGTGGTCTGGATGGATGAGGATGTGAGTGTAAGCATCCTTTATATCTAAGGAGCATAGCCAGTCTCCCTGCTGGAGGTAGGGCAGCAGTGTTCCAAGGGTAAACATCTTGAACTTTTCCCTCTCTAGAAACTTGTTCAGATTTTGCAAGTCTAGGATAGGTCTGAGGCCTCCTGTTCTCTTTGGTACCAGGAAGTACCTGGAATAGAATCCTTGCCCTTCCAGGTGGTGTGGCACTGGTTCCACCGCCTGTTCCTTTAAAAGACTTGCCAACACCTAAAGGAGGAGGTCTATGTGCAGAGGAAGTCTTAGAGGCTCCCCTGGATAGTAGGAGAGGGGTAGCTGATGGAACTGGAGCATATAGCCCTTCTGGACTATGCTCAGTACCCAGGTATCCCCTGTGATGGCTGGCCACCTGTAGGCGTACAGGGTCAGCCGACCTCCTGTGCTGAGTGGAGCCACCGGCGGAGGAGAGGCTATGCTGTGGGAGTCAAAACCCCCCTCCCTGCTGTGCAGGAGCTGGGGCTGGCGGCTTGGGGGTTTTCTGCATATGGGGCCCATGCCCCTGCCCTTTGGCCTGCTGGCCCTGTTGGGGAGCTGGAGAGGCCTGATACTGAGGGTAGGTTTTGTAGGCAGCATCCTTCCTCGGGAAAAAGGGCTTCTTCCCCAAGCTCTTCTTTTTTTTGAGAAGGGGCAGAAGTCTTTCTGGACAGCCTTGTCCTGGTGAGAGTCTCAGTTTCGATTTCTGCAGCCTTTTCAGTCATGGGCTTGCCGAACAGGTTGCCACCTCGGCAGGGGACATCGACCAACTTGTCCTGCACCCATGACACCAGGTCCGATGACTGTAGCCAGGCCTGACGGCATGCATCTATGCCAGCTGCGGGTACCCGGGCCGAAGCCTAGAAGCCATCATAGGCTGCTCGAGAGATGAACTTCGAGCACTCTCGGATCCCTGTAGTCAAGGCTTTGAATCTCTGCAAGGGTTCCTCGGAGAGGCCAGCCTAAAACCCGGCAATCTCCTTTGCCAGGTCCCGTAGGTACATGCCCATGTACAGCTGGCAAGTCTGGACACGGCAAGATAGCATAGAGCCCTGGAAACACTTTCTACTGAGGGCATCCAGGTTCCGGGCCTCCCGACAAAGGAGGCACCGAGGAGTGCATCTTTTGACTTTTCACTCTGTGCATGGCCGATTCCACAACCATGGAGTTGTGCGGTAGCTGCGCCTTCTGGAACCCAGGGCTCTAGTGGACTCAATAAATGGAATCGACCAGCTTGCCAAGAACCGGCGCCAAGGCCGGTGCCTCCCACATACGGAAGAGCAGCCATTCCAGCATCGGAGGAACCGGAACAGTAAAGGCTTCCTTTGGAGGAAAGTCATACTGGAGGGCATCGAGCTCGAGGCTCCTCCTCGGCCTCCACCGGGAATGCCAAAGCCTTGGCCATGTCCCTGACAAAGTCTGAGAACCGGGTATCCTCCGGGGAGGGGACCTTCTCCGAGGCTCGGACTCTGGGGAAGTGTCAGGAGATTCCTCGTCCTCCATCTCCCATGCCGACTCCTCTGAGGAGGAGTCGAGTGACTCCGGCCGTGTGGGCCTCGATGCCACTGGCCCCGACGACCTCGGCCCTGCACGGGAGGTCGAGGGAGACCTTGGCCGAGGATCGACTCGAGACTTGATGGACTCGAGGATCGGCTCAGCCTCCGGGGTCGACTTAGACATTGAGGTCCCAGTGGTCGGGGCAGATGCGATCAGTACCCACTGCTGCTCCATGAAGGCAACCAGGCTGCTCTCCAGGGCCGTCAACCTGAGACCAAGCTCAGGAGACTCTGCAGCCCCTGGCTCGGGCCCCGACAGCGTCAGGCCCAATGTCGGTTCTCCCGGAGGAGAGTCCATGAGGACAACAGATGTTACCTGACTCGGGGACTTCGGCTCCAGGCGAGGCTGTTTGGTCGGCTGCTCCGACTCCAAGAGCCCGGGATGGCGGTCAGGGCTGCACAACCTGGCCCTCGAGGATCCATATGCCTCTACTGACGCCGCCCTCATGAGCTTCTTCTTTCTTTTGTGCTCCCAGGAGGGAGACCGCCTTTCAGAGGACCCACGACGGCGCTCGGGGTCAGACTCCTGAGATGTCGAGAACTCTGACGAAGTCCGGGCCCGGCCGGACGCGGACTCCGAAAAAATTGTTTCATGTTGATGCTGACGGCTCTGAAGCGCCTTTGATGACATCTTGCCGCACGGGCCACAGAGCCCATGCATGGCCATGCACAGGCCACAGAGCCCATGTATGGTCGGACCCAAGGCATCGGAGGCAGCAGTCATGTGTGTCGGTGAGAGACATAAGTTTCTTACACCGATCACATTTCTTAAACCCACTGGCAGCCATCGGGGAAAAAAGGGCCCCTGCAAGGTCAAAAGACAGGGCTGCCAGTTAAAATAACAGAAAAAGCGCGAACGCTAGTGACAAAGGTCGAAAACCGAAAAAGAAGTTCCGGGCTCGTTACCGGTGTACCGAGCCGAGGCGGGATGGGGAACCGGCGTCGAACCAGATAAGGGACGCGAAAAATCGCAGAAAAATCAACCTTTTACCGGGTGACACGAACTACGTCCGTTGGGCTCTGCGGAAAAAGAAAGACTGAGCAAGATGGCACCCTTGGGCGGGAAGGTGACCGCGCATGTGCACTGCATTCCCAAAGGCTTTCTTTGAAAGCTGGGGAAATGCTCCGCACGAGGGCTCTGTCGGCGCCGACGTCACCCATATGTGAGGACTGACTTCCTGCTTGGTCCTGGAGAATGTTGCTGTCCAGTAGCTTGTGGAGCTAGGAGAGAAATGTTAGAGATGACGCCATGTAACCAAAACCACATACATCTTAAATTCAAGTTGAGACAAGTTGGTGGAGCGGGGGTGGAGGGGGGGGTTAGTGCTTTACAGCCAACATCTAGGTCTCTATCACCATCAGCATAAGGGGCATAGGAGGGTGCATTCTAGAGCAAGACTTGCCTGATTTCCTTGAAATGTCACATTGGTTGACCCTTGCAGTAGTTGACTGGTACCAGATCGATAGGACCTCATATTCTATTAGTGTGAGTGTAATGTGGTTGTGGCGCCTGCAGGCATCTTCTCGCATGCTGCTTCATTCACATCTCTCCGTTTCTTTTTCACATCTCCCACATCTCTGGCTTTATGAAAAGTTACATTGAATTTGCAGCAGATGCCATGCCACAGGGCTAAACGTTCACTCATGTCCCCACTGTACCAGAGAGCACATTGTAATTTTGTTTCATCACCTTGACCAGAAGTCTGAGATCCCCTGGTTCATACGAGTATGGGTACTTAAGTGAAAATTATGTGCACATGCTACTAATGATCAGGCACCCATTTGTTTAGCACCTATGATTATTAAATTAGGTCTGATTTTGAGTGCCATGACTGATGGAGCCTACTTCAGCTTATCTCTTTTTCATACGGGAGGCCTGTGGCATTGTATTTGCTGCAAATTAAATTTAACATCATAATGATGGGGATGTGGAAGACTTTTTATTTATTTAGCAATGTTTTTCACCAGGTTGAAGCAGTGTACATTCAGGTAGATTATATATTTCCCTTGTCCCTGAAGGACTCACAATCTATGTTTTTTTTGGACCTAAGGGAACAGAGGGTTAAGTGACTTGCTGTGGAACTAGAAACCCCAGTCCCTCTGGTCTGAGGTTGCTGTCGTCCAGTGAGATTTCAACTACTGGCTCTCTGGCTTGAGGCAACTTGCCCCAACCACTAGGCCCCACCTCTCTTATTTAAAGATCAATCCTGAAGTAGGACTGAGCGTGTAGTGGACAGAGGCTGGAGGTGTCCAGAACAGAATAGGATACTGTCAGAGTAAGAGTTCCTGTGAAAGCAACCCGCTTCCACCCCACAAGCTTGGTACCCCAAGCCTATTCAGCATCTCCCTGACTTCTCAACAAGTGGTATCTAGGAGAAAGAAGTAGGCAACAGCCTAAGGGGCATTTGATAGGTGAAAGGCAGATTTCAAAAGAGGAAAGGAGTCAGTCCACAGGCTCTATCTATATCTGTAAGAAATTGTGATTACTTGGGATATTAGTTTATGCATTTCATGTGGCCAGTATGCCAGATTTGGTAGATTATTTATTTTATTTACTATATTTATCCATTTTTATATACCTCTCTATCTTAAAATCAGAGCATTTTATATATAACAATAACAAGATTGTAAAATTATATAGAATATTTTAAATCATGGTTTACATATAACATATAATAGTGGATCCCTTTACAGGATAAAATCAAAATAAACTTAACTATCTAATTTCTCAACAAACAGGGATGTCCTACACAGAGCGGTGGGTTCACTCCTAAACAAAGAAATAGGGAGGGGAGACCTGCACGGAGTGGCAGGTGCACCTACTCTTGCCATCTTACTGGGCAGACTAGATGGACCATTCTGGTCTTTATCTGCCATCATTTACTATGTTACCATATATATTAATAAGGTTGTAGAGTTACATAGAGTACTTTAAGATAATGTGTGAGTTAACAGGGTGGTACCTTGAGCAGGGGAGTAGAGGAGTAGCCTAGTGGTTAGAACACTGGCTTGCTAACCAAGTAACCAGGATTCAATTCCCACTAGCACTCCTTTTGACCTTGGACAAGTCACTTAACCCTCCATTGCCTTGGAAGAAAGGCCTGGCAATCTACTTCCAGTCACACTGCCAAGAAAACCCAGGAGTTTCTGAGTAACCAGGTGTCAGTATTCAATCAAAGACCCACATTGCATTTGCAATTGGAGAGGGTATATGGAATGAACCAAAAAAGTTACTAAAAGATTGACAATGTGAGCATGTTGGCAATTGTGCATCATGAGATTGCATTGATTGCTGCATTGAAAGTAACTTCACTTGAGCTATTTTACAGATCTATGTTAAGAATCCAAAGTGTTCCTGGCATAGGCAAGTCTTTAGCTTCTTGCAGAAGCTTAGGAGATCGGCAATGGCACTTGTCCTATCTGGGAGCACATTCCAGAGACTCGGTGCATATAGTGAGCATGCTCGGGAGCAGGCTGCTTGGCTGCGTCATGCTCCTGTGGCTGTGATGGTGAATGTGCTTTGGGTACTGTATCTCCTCGTTCTGGTGTCAGGTGTCTTGTGTAGGGTGCTCTGGAGGAAGCTCAAGGAAAGACTGTGTGATAGTTCAAATACTGTTAGTAGGACTTTGTATTTAATATGGCTCACTATAGGTAACCAGCGCAGATGTTTCCCTATGTGTGTTACATGCTCTGATCTTGAGGTCCCATGCAGGATGTGGGTGGTGATGTTCTGTGCCACCTGTATTTTGGATGCTTTAGTACATATTCTTAAGAACATATCATAAGAACATAAGAAATGCCATACTGGGTCGGACCATGATCCATCAAGCCCAGTATCTTGTTTCCAACAGTAGTCAATGCAGATCACAAGTACCTGGCTGTTTCCCAAAAAGGCACACAGATTCCACAATGCTCGTCCAGGGTTAAGGAGTGGATTTCCCAGCCCTCATTAATAATGGTTTATAGGCCTTCTCTCCAGGAATTTGTCCAAACCTGTTTTAAACCAAGCTACACTAACGGCTTTTACTATGTCCTCTGGTAACAAATTCCAGAGTTTGATTACACACTCAGTGAAAATATATTTTCTCTTATTAGTCTTAAATGGTTTACATTGTAGCTTCATTGTGCATCCCCTAGTCTTTCTACTTTTTGATGGCATAAACAACCGATCTATGTTTATTCATTCCATTCCATTCATTAATTTAGAGACCTCTATCATATCGCCCCTCAGCTGTATCTTTTCCAAGTTGAAGAATCCTAGTCTTTTAAGCCTTTCCTCATAGGAGTATCCTTCCATCCCCTTTACCATTTTGGTGACTCTTCTCTATACCTTTTCTAATTCTGCTATATTCTTTTTAAGATAAAGGCCACTTAAAGAGTGAAATGGAGGAGTAGCCTAATGGTTAGAATAGTGGCTTGAGAACCACAAGACCAGGTTTCAGTTCTCTCTAGCCCTCCTTGTGGCCTTGAGCAAGTCACTTAACCTTCCATTGCCTCAGAAGAATCTAAGTTATCAATGTCCCTGTTGAAGTTACAGTGTAAACCATGTTGACTTAAATGATAAAAGTGATATAAAAACCCTGCTAAACAAATAAAGGCTAGGCTCATACTGGTCTAGCAGGGAGTTGCTTGTTTTCTTTTCTGTTCTACCACCATTATGCAGCTTTGGCCTTGAGGGGAAATGTTTACTCATTCCACCAGGAATCTTTGCTAGGGCTTGGTGAGTTAAGCATGAGTTCTGAAATTTTACACAATACTACCACAGATACAAGACAAAAAGTCTTTGGTAGTACCCTTCCGCAGCTGCCCTGACATCTACTGACTGTGGACCAGCTAGATATACATTCACAGGCAAATAAGTAAAGCTGAAGCCTTTAGCAAAGGCTTAGTACATACTTGTTTCCCCTGTATTTGTGCTCGTACCTCCTCCAGCCAGTCTCATGCAGGTGCAGGAACTGGACCCACTTCTTCAGATCCTCCATCTGCAGAGAGAGAGAGAGAGATGGTAGTGAGTGAAACAGGCCCTTTTAACAGGGCTGGTGCTACGCAGTGCGCATGGTAAGCAAGGCAGGAGAACACCAATGTCAGAGGGGTGCTGTTGCTAGCCTCCCCCGCCGCAGGATGACAAGTGTGGCACAGCATGGCAGAACAAGGCTGTGATTGTGGCCCACAGATGCAGATCCTGCCCATTGGATATGCTTCTCCCACAGGCAGGATCTGTATTTGTGGGCCACGATTGTGGCCTTTCTGTGCCTTCTGTCCGTGGGAACTTCATGTCCTGCAGGCAGGAACTGCATCTGTGGCCATGCTGCGCTACACTTGTCATCCTACCGGAGGGGAGTCTAGCAGTAGCACCTTGCTCTGCCTTTATTCTGCCTGCAGAAGAAGTCTGCAGCCTAGAGGTCAGGGCTGGGAGAGCATGGTTCACAGGGAGAGGTTAAGAACCCAGCATACTGCAGAAGGGGAGGGGCCCATGAAGCCAGAAGTCCTTCCAAGGCAAGCCGTGCAAGGGAGTTCTGAGGTAGGAACTTTAACTGGGTCTAGAGCAGTGGTTCTCAACCTTTTTTGTACCGTGACCCCTTTTACCATTGGTCAACTTGTGGTGACCCCCAATGCGTCTCTCTTCCTTTACCGTTAACGCATTGTCGCTGTAATCATTTGTTGAATTATGAATATATTATAGGCCTTTGCAATATGTTTTTATTTATAAAATTTACTTATTTAAACCACAATAATTAATCACAATAACAAGTAACAATATTTGATTTCAAAATTATGATGATTTTGTAGTCAAATCACTAATATGAAATAAAATTATTTTTTCTATCTTTGTTGTCTGACCAATTTATTCTCTAATCATGCTGGTCCCGATCTGAGGCTTCTGCTTTCCTGTTTTCTCTTAGCTCTCTTTCTGTGGTCTATGGTCCATCTGCCATTTCTTATTTCTTCTTTCGTTTTCTTCACTTCTTTCCATCAGCCTATTTCCAGTCCCAGTAACCCTCCCCAGTATCAGCCCCTTTCCAGTCCTCACTCTCAGTACCTTCCATTGTCAACTTGCATTCCCATGACTGCCATTGGTGTCCATTCCCTTCCAGTCTCCCTCCTTCCCCACTGACCAGTCCCTTCTAGTACAACTATTATGACAGCCCCTCTCAGATCCACTCCCTTCCAGTTCCATTCTCCCATCCCCTCGTATCAGCCCATTTGTAGCCTTAGCCCCAGTTTTCTTCCAGGGCCAGCAGCTCTATCCTCCCCTCCCCACAATCAGCCCATTCCCAGTCAAAGACCCCCAATCAGCTCGCTTCCAGTGCTATCCCCCCTCAACCCCATTACTAGTGCTAGCCTCCCCTAATCAGCCCAATACCAGTCCTACCCCCCATCAGCTCATTACCAGTGCTAGCCTCCCCTAATCAGCTCATTTCCAGTGCTAGTCCCTCCTCAACCCCATTACCAGTCCTAACCTCCCCGATCAGCTCATTTCCAATGCTAGCCCCCCATCAGTCAATTACTAGTCCTACCCCCCCCCTATCAGCACATTACCAGTCCTAACCCCCCATGATCAGTCCATTCCCAGTCCTAGCCTTCCCTAATCAACCCATTACCAGTCCTAGCTCCTCCCATCTGCCCATTATAATCCTAACCCTCACTGTCTCTCCCCTCTGTCCAGCATTTATCCCCCGTCTGTCCAGTATGTCTCCCTGTCTCTTCCCTTTGTCCATATCAGCCCCCCCTCCATGTCAGCCCCACTCCCTCCGTCCATGTCAGCCCCCCTCTGTCCATGTCAGCCCCCTCCCTCCCTCCATCAATATCAGCCACCCCTCCCTCCCTCCATGTCAGCCCTCCCCTCCTTCCCTCCCTCCATCCATGTCAGCCCCCCTCTGTCCATGTCAGCCCCCTCCCTCCATCCATCAGTCCCCCCTCCCTCCGTCCATGTCAGCCCCCCTCTGTCCATGTCAGCCCCCCTCCCTCCCTCCCTCCCTCCATATCAGCCACTCCTCCCTCCATGTCAGCCCCCCTCTGTCCATGTCAGCCCCCCTGTTCCTGTAAGCCCCCCTCTACTTGTCAGCCCCCTCCCTCTATGTGAGTCCCCCCTCTGTCCATGTCAGCCCTCCCTCCCTGTCAGCCCCCCTCCCTCCCTCCATGTCAGCCCCCCCTCTGTCCATGTCAGCCCCCCTCCCTCCATCCATCAATGTCAGCCCCCCTCCATCCATCCATGTCAGCCCCCCTCCCTCCCTCATGTCAGCCCCGTTGCAGGTTCCCTGCCCCCTCCTCCCCTCTCCCTGTCTGCTTGCTACTGCCCTGTTCTTCTGCAGCCGTGGCTCCCTTTTCTTAGGGAACTGCGGCTGTGCCTGCGAAACCATTGCGGAGCCTTCCCGTCTCTCAATGGGCTCCGTGCAGCATTGTCCTGCCTCCAAAGGAAGTGGTAAACAACTTCCTTTGGAGGCGGGACAATGCTGCACGGAGCCCTTCAAGAGACAGGAAGGCTCCGCAACGGTTTTACAGGCATAGCCGTGGTTCCCTAAGAGACAGGGAGCCCCGGCTGCAATAGAAGGGAAGCGGTGAGTTTGCTGCTGCTGAGAAGTGGACTCGGCAGCGGCAGCAACTTGTGCGCTTTTTTTTTTTTTTTTTAACGGCGGAGTGAGGCGACCCCCGCTAAATCCTGTGGCGACCCCCATGGGGGTCATGACCCACAGGTTGAGAACCGCTGGTCTAGAGGAAGGGCCAGGAAAACCATCTTTGTGGAGGTTTAACAATCTGGGACAGAATAAAAGTTGCTTTTGTTTTCCATGAACTGCTATCTGGCCTGTGTTTTTAAAGAAAAACCCCTTCCCACCAAACCCCAGACTTATCACAGTATACTTGGAATAAAGTCAGGAGAGAGGAGATATAGAGATGTTTAAATACCTCATGGCATAAAGACACAGCAGAAGAATTCTTTCAGTTGAAAGAAAGCTTTGAAATGAGGGGACTTAAGATAAAGGTGAAGGGGATTGACAGTTAACCCAGCATTCCACAGGCTGGTACATGGGTTAGATGAGCGCTCCAGTCTCTGCTGTAGGTAATGATGTTATTAAGGTATGCAGTCACACACTCCTTGTGTGGTCTCAGTAGGCAGTCGACTGGGCATTGAAATATGGCAGGAGCCCCGGGTAACCCAAAGGGCTGTTCTGTAAACTGGAAAAGACCTTGTGTGTCGAAAAAGCAGACCTCTCCTTTGCAGCTGGAGTCAAGGGCACCTGCCAGTTTCTCTTGGACAGATCTAAGGTTGATATAAAGCATGCTCCACAGAGTTACTCGATTAGCTCATCTACTCTAAGCATGGGATACGCTTCCAGTTTAGAAGCTGCATTGACCCCATGAAAATCAATGCAGAATCTGATGCTTCTGTCATGTTTAGGCACCATGATAATGGGTGATGACCAGTCACTCATAGACTCTTCTATATCTCCCAGGTTAAGCATCTCTTCCAGCTCCTTGGCAATGGCCTGATGCTGGGCCTTTGCTGGATAACCACCCCAGGGTCAATAACGATATCATGACAAATGAGGTGGGTCCTGGCAGGCAGAGAACACCTTTAGGTTCCGGTGGGTCAAACCTTCTAGATCTCTTCTCTGCGCAGCAGAAAGCTGGTCTCCAAAAGAGACTTGAGATGGGTCCGACGAGGCTGAAATATCTGACTCTGTAACATCATCGCCATCACTGTAGTCCACTTTTTCAATAGGTTAATATGGTAAATTCTGTTTATCTGGCTGGGCAATCTTATAGTTAACAGGACCCACTCTCTCTTTCACCTCATAGGTGTATTTGCTTTATTAATGCTGAGTCCTGAGCTGTCCCCAGAGGTTTCTTCCCTAGGCTCACTCACGCTGGATCCCTTCCCCAAAGTTGCCCCCAGATTCTGTTGGTAGCATAGCTTTTCTCGGCAGTGCTAACTTCAGGATTTAGCAGGCTTGGGATTCTTGACATATAGATCCGGGTCTTCCAGCAGGAAAATATCTGGGAAATCTTCCTGGTCTGACTTAATGGAGCTATCAGTTAGCTGGGCCCATGTTGCTCTGAAGTTTGGATAGTCTCAGCTGATCACAATTGGATACAAGAGCCAGGGCAGCATCAAGACCTCAAACATGGCTTGCCCTACTGGAGTCTTAAATGAAACCTGTGTCATGGTGTACTGCCTCAGGTTTCTGTGCACACAGGGCAGTGTTACTATCTTTGCATAGTCAATTTGGAATCGGCTTACAGTTTCCTGGTTACTGAGGGTCCACACACTCCCAAAGTCTGTCAAGGCCTGCAGGTAGGTTCCCTCAAGCTCCACTGGAATCACAAAGCTTTGTGCCCTTGGGTGGGGAGTGTCCACAAAAGCGTAGGTGTGAAGGGTTGTTAGGCTGACATCCATGGATTCTTCTGTGCCCAGGAGACATTCCAGAGCAAAGTGTTCCCGGACTCCACACCTAAAATAAGTGAATGAATTGTGGCTGGCGCCATGCCCTTGCCTAGAAAGTGACTTTGGGGGTCGTAACTTCTGTTCTGGCTTTTCCTTACATCCTCCTGGGCTAACAAGTGACTTCTTCCCCTTCTTACTGTATGCTCCCGCCATTGGCTGGGCTTCATGATACCCCTTGGTTCTTTCCAGTATACTCTCCAGTGTAAGCTTGGGGTGCTGACATACTCACTGTTTCATTGGGGCAGTCAAGCCCTCCAAGAACTGCTCCAATAGCACAATATTTGCTATCTCTGGTCTATTCTTTCCCTCTGGTTGCAGCAGTTCCATGTGAGATCATTCAACTAAAAGAGGAACCTCCAAGGGCTCGCCTTTATCTGGAGCCCCCCCTTTCTGAATCACTGGCAGAAGGCCTCTGGGGTACAACAGGCCCATTCCAGTATGGCAGCCTTGAGAGCTGCATATGTAGCTCGTCCATCTGGGTTGGTGTCCTGGAATGTGGCCTGACAGCTGCCCATGTCTCTTCCGGCCACTCAACCATGCGGGCAGTTCGTTCAAAGTTCACCAAAAAGTGGTCCGGTTCATCTTCTGCCATCATTTTAAGAAGCGCTTGTGCTATGGGGTGGAATTGCAATCTCTGTAGGGCCTGAATCAACTGCTGCTGATGTTGCCGCCCTTCCAGCAGGGCACATTGAAACTGTAGCTGTTGTTGCTGATACTTTTGGATCGTGATGCTCCTCACTCACTTGTCCACTACTTTATTTATTTATTTCGTTAACCAGTTTTTTATACCACCTTATCCTTCAAACAAAGTGGGTCTACATTGAACAGGAGGGGAGGGGTGACTAGATGTACACATAGACTTTAGGCAATTAGATCTTTGCTCTTAATTGGGCGTGCCAGTAAGGTGGAGGTTCTTACCATACTATAGCCCCCAGTTTCCACTATGTGTTTTGAGTAGATTGTAAGCTCTGGTTAGCAGGGACTGTGTCTTACATCTATATGTACAGCACTGTGTATGCCTTGTAGCGCTATATAAATGATTAATAGTAGTAGTAGAAGTGTTGCTGCTGCCCTTCTGCCAGAATCTGGAGGAGCCACTCCATCCTGGCTTCTCACTGTTCCCTTGCAACACCACCACAGCTTCCTCTTCTGCAGCTGAGTTCACGCTCCCTAACTAGGGTGAGGCTAACTCTCTTAGCCCACACAAAGAAAAAAAAATCCTGACCTCCTGTAGCGGCTGAGCCCAGGAGGGAGATGGATTTGGCCTCAGTCACATGGTTAGAGAGAATCCCACTGCTACCACCATATGTGGTAGTGTTGAGTGCAGTGGGAAGGGGTTTTCTTTAAAATACAGACCAGACAGCAGTTTAAGGGAAACAAAATCAACTTTTAAACTGTCCCAGCTTGCTAAACCTCCACAAAGCTGGTTCTCCCAGCCCTTCCTCCAGCTCTAGTTAAAGTTCCTACCTCATTATTCCCTTACTCTTGTGGTCTGCTGGGTTCTTAACCTCTCCCTGTGAGCAACAAACTCCCAGCCCTGAACTCTGGGCTGCAGACTCTCTTAGAGGGGACCGTTGATAATCTCTTTGGAGAGAGACAGTTAACATTCTATATACCCTATCATGTATACATACTGAGATCTTTAAATCTGTCTCTATATGTGTTAAGGTGATAAACACTGGCCATTTTAGTAGCCACTCTCTGCATTGATTCCTTTCTGTATATATCATTTTTGAAGGTGCAGTCTCCAGAAATGTACATAGCACTCCAAATAAGGTCTCATAGTAACATAGTATATAATGGCAGATAAAGACTAGCATGGTCCATCTAGTCTGCCCAGCAAGGCGGCAAGAGTAGGTGCACTTGCCGTTCTGTGCAGGTCACCCCTCCAAATGCCTTTGTTTAGGGGTGTACCCACCACTCCGTGTAGGTCATCCCTATTTGTTCAGATATAAGAGATAATTATGCTTATTTTGATTTTATCCAGTTGCTATAAGGGGATGCACTATGTCTGTCCCATGCCATTTTGAATTCTGTCACTGTGTTTGCCCCGACCACTTCCATCGGGAGGGCGTTCCAAGCATCCACCACCTTTTCAGTGAAAAAGTATTTCCTGACATTGCCTTTCATTTTACCCCCTTGCAACTTCATGTTATGCCCTCTAGTTTTACAGCTTCCCCGTCTTTGAAAGAGGTTTGTTTGTCCATTAATACTCTTTAGGTATTTAAAGGTCTGACTCATATCTCCCCTGTCCCTCCTCTCCTCCAGAGTGTACATGTTTAGGTCTTCAAGTCTCTTCTCATAAGTCTTGTGACGCAGGCTCCAAATCATTTTGGTCGCCTTCCTCTGAATCGCTTCCAGCCTTTTAAAATCCTTTGCGAGATATGGTCTCCAAAACTGAACACAATGTTCCAAGTGAGGCTTCACTAGCGACTTGTACAGTTGCATTAGTACCTCTTCCTTTCTGCCGGTAATTCTTCTCTGTATGCAACCCAGCATCCTTCTGGCTTTTGCCACCACCACCACATTGTCACACTGTTTCGCCGCCTTGAGATCATCAGAAACAATCACACCAAGGTCTTTCTCCTGGTCCATGCACATCAATCTCTCACCTCCTATCGCATAAAATTCCCTTGCATTTCTGCTTCCCAAGTGCATGACACTGCACTTCTTCACATTAAATCTTAACTGCCAAACATTAGACCATTCTTCCAGCTTTTGTAGATCTTTCCTCATGTTCTCCACTCCGAGGGGAGTCCACTCTGCTGCAAATTTTGGTGTCATATGCAAAAAGACAGACTTTTCCATTCAGCCCTTCGGCCATATCACTTATGAATATATTGAACAGTACAGGTCCCAAGACCGAACCCTGGGGCACACCGGTAATCACCTTCCTTTCTTCCGAGTGGGTTCCATTTACCATCACCTGCTGTTGTCTGTCAGTCAACCAATTTCTGATCGAGTTCACCATCTTGGGACCAATCCCCAAGCTGTTGAGTTTATTAATAAGTCTCCTATGAGGAACAGTATCAAAGGCTTTGCTGAAATCCAGGTAGATCACATCCATCGCTTGCCCTTGATCTAGTTCTCTGGTTACCCAGTCAAAGAACTCAATCAGATTTGTCTGGCAAGATCACCCTTTGGTAAAACCATGTTGCCTCGGATCATGCAACCTGTTGGTTTTGAGGAAATCCACTATTTGCTCTTTGAGCAGCGGCACCATTACTTTTCCCGCCACAGTGGTAAGGCTTACTGGCTTGTAGTTTGTCACTTCTTCCCTATTACCACTTTTGTGGAGAGGTACCACATCAGCCCAGTACCGTGGAACTTCCCCTGTCTCCAAGGATCTATTAAAAACATCCTTTAAAGGCCCTGCAAGAACTTCTCTGAGCTCTTTCAGTATCCTGGGGTATATCCCATCTGGTCCCATAGACTTGTCCACTTTCAGTTTTGCAAAGTAGCAGAAGAGGGTAATGTTCTCACAGAGAAGAATGGTAGATGGAAAGAGTGAAAAACACAAAGGGACCCAGAATCTTGATAACAACACAACTAATTTCTTCATACAATAAAAGAGACTCGACACTGCCATGTTTTATTATTCACCTGCATCAGGCGTAATGAAATTTTACTCCTGCAAGTCCAGCAATCATTTTTCAATGAAAAATAATGATGCAAAAGCAACCCTAAAGATGAATAAAGGTCTCACAGGAATTCTCTAATTTCAAAAGTAATAATGTTTCTTCCCAAGTATGCAGTTACATGCATATCTGCAAACACTAATACAAGAGCAAGAGGAAAGACTGGAGAGATCAAACAGCTCCACAGCCTGAGATGGAGCCCCAGAAAAAAAACACAAGCCATTTTAAACAATCTTGAGAGCTCAGATACCCAGAAGCTCAACAAACTTGATGAGGAGTAGAAAAGTGAGTAAAAAGAAGGAGAAAGGACCTAGGTGAGATCCAGAAAGAGAAGCTAGCAGCCCAGTTCTAGACCAGAAGATAAGAGATATGACTATGTGAGTACAAATGGCAGATCCGCAGGATAGGAGTGTTGTAGATCCAAGCACCAGTGGCATCCTGTAAGCCGTTGCCCAGGAGCTGTTGGGAGAACTGAGTTGGGCCCCTAGTGAGTAAAGGAACCCCTTTTATCCTCCTTTTGCTGTGTTTTGATTTTGGAGGAGACAGGGGTTGCATGTGAGGCCCCAAGTCACCTAATTGCGGTGCACTGTGGAGAGGTGTGATAGGGTCTATAGAATATTACCCATCCTTCTCCAAAGGGATTATCAACAGTCTCCTTTAAGTGAGTCTACAGCCTGGAGTTCAGAGCTGGGAAGGCATGGCTGACAGGGAGAGGTTAAGAACCCAGTAGGCTATATGAAGGAAAGAGGCCCATGGAGTCAGAAGTCCTTCCAAGGCAAGCCGTGCTAGGAGTTCTGAGGTAGGAACTTTAATAGGGGCCAGAGAAAGGGCTGAAAGAACCAGCTTGTAGAGGTTTAACAAGTTGGGACAGAAGTAAGCTGATTTTGTTTTCCCTGAACTACTGTCTGTTCTGGGTTTTGCTTTGGTTTTCCCTGAATTGCTGTCTGGCCTGTGTTTTAAAGAAAATCCCTTCCTTATGCATGTCGCACTACCACAAGGAGGTGAAGAAAATGTTTTTACAGCACTTTTCAAGAGGTCGTTGAGGAGCTACCCAACACCTTTGGGCCATTGGATGCAGGAAAAGAAAAATGTGAGAGAGGCACAATGAGAAATTTAGAACCTTTCTTGTTTTTATGCTACTAAATTTACTGGAATGTATTTGCATACTTTTGAACATATTCATTTGCTTGGGGAATGTCCAATAAAGGGGTGATGTTTTATAATCATAAAGGGGCTCCCATGTGTTTTTTTTTTCTGGGCTTGGAAACGATTCCTTCAGTCCATTAGGGACCCTTTACTGCTGATGTATGTGCTAGGTCTGATGGAAAGGTGAAGAAGTTGACGGAGGAAAGCCACGGATAGTATTACAAATTACTTGTTTGTACCATCTCCACTGTCATCCTCAGCTCCCACCAATAGAAGGAGCAGCTACATATGCATTCCGGGCTTCCACACATATGAACAGCAGCATTCCAAATTGGCCTTTAACATGTATAACTTATCTATACCTATAGAAGCTGCTAGATAACACATTTTATTTATTTATTTATTTATGTATATATTTCTATACCGCCCCTTCCAGCGATCAAGGGCGGTTTACACATGTAGAAGTTGCCTAAAGCTTCTGAAATGGCCTCCATATTTTTCTTGCCTGACATGAACATTTGCATGACATGCCTGCATCCAGTGTATACTGTGGCTTTTATGTACGTAACGAGCAACTTTATAAAATCATTATTTACATGTGTAAATGCTGTGTGAGCCTTCCAAAATGACCTCCATAGTGTCTCAGTACATGTGGCTAAGTTTTCTAAATGCACTCCATAGTCTACATATCAGGAGTGGCCCAAGGGGGGTGCGGGGCCATGTGCGGAGACTCGGTGTGGGATCTCATTTGCATAAGGAGCCTTATTTGCATAATATTACCATACACTAACTTTTAGTAAACATGCCTCTTAATGAGTGTATGGATAAAGAAAGACTAAAAGATTTCTACATTACTATAATCCAGTGCCAACCGCCAGGCACATTAGGAACTACTACAAAGACTGCCCATTTAGAACCCATAGCAAACCCGCCATATACTAACAGCACTACCAGGATTCACAAAGCACCATACTCTACCTATCAAAAGGCAACACTGCAAATATTAGACCAATACATTTCAGAGAATAACCATACATGACCTACTGGGGAAAGAGAACAAGTGGCAATGCAAATAGGAATTACATAAACAGAATACCCAGCTCAGTTACACATGTAGAACATAGACCATCACCAAACAAGGAATCACAATTTTGAAAAAGAAAGACAATTAAACTGGGAACCCCAAAAGCCAAACTTGGAATGTACAACAACACTGTAGAAATAAAACTATAAATTAATTTCCTCTTGTACTAAGCAAAGCACAGACGTTAATGATGCACATTTCCCAGACCTGACATATTCCAGTTAATAAATTCAAAATAAAGAGATGTTTTTCTACCTTTTGTGCATTTTTTTCAGTTGCAATTGCTCCAGCCACTTTGTTCTGTTTTCTTTGTGTCTTCTACTAACTCTCCATTGTCTGCTGTCCATTTGTCCTCTCTTCTAGTTTTTTTTCCCATTCTCTCTCTACATCTGCTTTAACATACTAATCTTTCTCCTTTTGCTCTTTCCTCATTCCTATTTAATCCACTCAAATTTTACCCCTCCATCCTCAATCCCCACTTACTCTTCCAATACCTGGCCAATTGTAGATTTGTCTTTCCTCCCACACAAAATATTTTTCCCCTCTCCCAGCCCCATCTGATTCTAATCCTCCCCCAATGTCAGCTCCCTTCTAGTTCCAGCCCCACCCAGCATCTGCTCCCTTCTGGTCCCTGCATCAGCCCATTAACAGTCCTAGCCCCCCATCAGCCCATTTATTTATTTAACATTTCTTATATATAGCCTTTCATGATATCAAGGTGATTTACATTGAACAAACTGAAATTACATTGAACTTGGCATTATAACTTGGAGATAACTATTTTACAGGGAACATGGGCAATGGAGGATTGAGTGGCTTGCCCAAGACCACAAGGAGTGCCTGTGGGACTAGAAACCCCAGTCCTTCCAGTCCAAGGTTGCTGTCCTCTAGTGGGATTTGAACCCCTGACCTTCTGGCCTGAAGTAATGTGCCCCAACCACTAGGCCACTCCTCCCCCCCTTCCAATCCTATCCTAGACCCACCATCAGCCCATTTCTAGTCCTAGCTCCCCCATCCATTTCCAGTCCTATCAGAGTCCCTCCATCAGCTCATTTCCAATCCCAGCCCCCCATCAGCCCATTTCTAGTTCTTTCCTAGCTCCACCATCAGCCCATGTCAAATCCTAGCTCCCCTCCACTCAGCCCATTTCCAATCCAAGCCCCACATGAACCTACTTCCAGTTGTAGACCCTCCATGAGTCCATTCAATCCAAGCCCCCACCACAGCCCGTTTCCAATCTTAGCACCCCTCAACAGCCCATTTGCAGTCCTATCCTAGCCCCTCCATCAGCCCAATTCCAGTCCTAACCCCCCATCACCTCATTTTCAGTCTTAGCCCCCCATAGCCCATTACCAGTCCTATCACCCCCATCAGCCCACCTCCAGTCCTAACCCCCCCATCAGCCCACCTCGAGTCTTAGCCCCCCCCAATAGCTCAATACCAATCCTAACCCCCCTCCCCCCATCGGCCCAGGTAGATTTAAAAAAACAAAACTGGCTGCTGCTGCAGCTGCCGCCGTGGCAGCAGCAGTAGAATCAAGTGTCCCGCTGGGCCCCGCCCTGCCCAGCAGAGGCCTCCCTGCAGCATCAGCTCCCAAAGCGTGGGCTTTTCAGAGCCACGAATGGAGAGTTTTCCTTTCTCGCGGCTCTGTTAAGCCCGCTGGGGCTGATGGGAAACAGGCGGCAGGCTTAACAGAGCCGCGAGAGAGAAACTCTCCCTTTGCGGCTCTGAAAGCCGACGCTGAGGGAGCTGATGCTGCAGGGAGGGCTCTGCCGGGCAGGGGGTGCCCAGCAGGACACTTGATTCTGCTGCTGCCACGGTGGCAGCAGCAACCAGTTTGTTTTTTTTTAATCTACCTGGGCTGATACAGAATGTTGTTTGCACAGGGCCCCCTGAAACGCGGGGCCCTGTGCAAACAACATTCTTGCTCAATGGACAGGCCGGCCCTGCTACATATGTTACTTTGCAATCCTGTTCTGACTGATGAAGGCTGAATTAAGTATGAGAACTACTGCACTCGTCTGCCCAGGGAGGGAGAGAATCAAGAAAACGATGTGAAAAACTGAACTGGAAAAGGAGGAGCATCCTTCTACAGCAGGCAGCTGGGACATAGCTGTGCAGAATAACTGGGAAGACTGGATGGTCTTTATCAGCCATCTTCTAATATATTGCAGATCACTCCAAGGTAACAACCCTGCAGAAAAATATATTATTTAACATAGTAACATAGTATATGACAGCAGATAAAGACCAGTATTGTCCATCTAGTCTGCCCAGCAAGGCAGCATGAATAAATGCACCTGTCACTCCATGAAGGTGCAGTTTAACACTAGAGGGCATAACATGAAGCTGAAAGGGGGTAAACTGAAAGGCAATGTCAGGAAATACTTTTTTCACTGAAAGGGTGGTGGATGCTTGGAATGCCCTCCCGATGGAAGTGGTGGGGGCAAACACAGTGACAGAATTCAAAATGTCATGGGACAGACATAGTGGATCCCTTTACAGCAACAGGATAAAATCAAAATAAACATAACTATCTCTTACATCTCAACAAAGAGGGGTGACCTGCACAGAGCACTGGGACACCCCTAAACAGAGGCATGGGGAATGGTGACCTGCATGGAACAGTGGGTATATCCCTAAACAGGCATCGGGAGGGGTGTACACACCGCTCTGTGTAGGTCACCCCTATTTACAAGAGTTTGCTTTCTCTGATTTATTACCTGGGAAATTCCTGTACGTGTGACAGCTTATAAAGAGTGTACTGTGTATCTAGAACCTCAAAGTACAGTCATCCCTTAATTTCCAAGAGCTCATCTCTTTTCATGAAGACAAACAGTGAAATTTAATAGTGAGTGAGCGTCAACATGATCACATTTTTTGACACGTCTGTGTTGGTGTGTTAGTGTGTGTGTGTATGCTAATATGTATGCTCTGCCCCTTCCTCTCCTGCCACAGGGAAGCTGGGATTATATAAAAAGAGGTAGCGAGATAGATTTAAACACTGGAAGATTCAGCTCCAGTAGGACACATCTCCCACGATCTGCAAAACAAAGAGGTGAGTTGCTAGCATTGGGAAGTGTGTGTTTGTTTGTGGGTGTGGGTGGGCAGGAGGAGAGGGGCGACCATAGTACTGACAGCAGAGACCACAGGTAAAAAACTGTCCTAAATCTATGTGGATTGGGCTATCTGGATAGCGGCAGAATATCACTTCTTATCTAGATAGCTGCAGCACTGACCACAAAATCTGGGTATTCGGCAGCTGCTATCTGAATATTGCTGCTGTATATCTGTTTTTTCTTAACTGGAGGCAGCCAGCATTTAAACATGTGCAGCCTGAGCAGGCTAAATATCAGCCTGTTTAGACAGTTTTCAAAGTAGAAGTACCTACTTGCTTTCACTGTAGAAACTGGTGCAGTTTGTAGGTAACACATACATGCAGACATGATCAGTATTCACTTTATTGGATTTATTAGGACTTTTCCAGCAGCGGCTCAAGGTAAGTTACATTCAGGTACAAGAGGTATTCTCTGTACCTGACTGTAACTCATCTTGAGTTGCTAAAGGAAATTTGTGAGCTAAATACCACTGTAAATGCAATGTGTGCCTCAGAGTCACTGCTGACCCCTGATGACCCAGCAGCTCCTGGGTTTTCTTGGCAGTGTGAGTAGAAGGAGATTGTCAGGCTTTTCTTCCATGGTAATGGAGGGTTAAGTGACTGCCCAAATCCATAAGGAGGGCAAGTGGGAATCAAGGCCTGGTCTCTTGGTTACCAAGTGAGTGCTCTCAGGGCCGGATTTACCTATACGCCATGTACGCCATGGCGTAGGCAGTCCAACACAGGGCAGATTATCACGTAAACCAGGCACACAGTACAAAACGTGATATGGTGGAAAAACAATTTATTTGAAAATCAGACCTAGCAACCCGACACAGGCCGTGTTTCGATGACCTTCATCAGGGGTTGTCTAAATAGGTACTACAAACATAAAAACAAACAATATTAAAAAACAATTTAAAGGTGAAAGAACAAATGGACATGAACATGCTCTAACTAGAGAAGTAAAAATAATAATAATAAATAATAGTAATTATTACATTGATAATAATAATAATATAATTAATTAGTAATAGATCTCTCATAGTAAATACTTAAAAGTTAATTAAATAAAATAATAAAACAATGAAACAATAAAACTACAGTGCTAGAAATGCGATACTCAATTAAAATATAAACCATAAAAAATGATATAATAAAACAGACCACAACTAAATTTAAAAACACAACACAAACAAATGCAATCCTTATAGGAGGTGACAAGCAATAATTATAGTGTCATTACCTTCTTTGTAGAGACGGTGATTTTCAAACCTCACAAGGAGGCACACGAACTCATTAGTGGAGGTACTGACTTAAACACTTGCAATAGAATAAAAACTAAAATGAAGAAGGCAAAGAGTAAAGCACATGTATACCATTGGAGACAGACTATGAACTTAAATCCAAACTAAATTTAAGAAACTGAAATGGAACTGAAACGCAGCAGGCTTGGATGGGGGAGGGGGGGGGCACGGCCAAGAAAAATTGTATAAAGTATTCCACAAGTGTTTAAGTCAGTACCTCCACTAATGAGTTCGTGTGCCTCCTTGTGAGGTTTGAAAATCACCGTCTCTACAAAGAAGGTAATGACACTATAATTATTGCTTGTCACCTCCTATAAGGATTGCATTTGTTTGTGTTGTGTTTTTAAATTTAGTTGTGGTCTGTTTTATTATATCATTTTTTATGGTTTATATTTTAATTGAGTATCGCATTTCTAGCACTGTAGTTTTATTGTTTCATTGTTTTATTATTTTATTTAATTAACTTTTAAGTATTTACTATGAGAGATCTATTACTAATTAATTATATTATTATTATTATTATCAATGTAATAATTACTATTATTTATTATTATTATTTTTACTTCTCTAGTTAGAGCATGTTCATGTCCATTTGTTCTTTCACCTTTAAATTGTTTTTTAATATTGTTTGTTTTTATGTTTGTAGTACCTATTTAGACAACCCCTGATGAAGGTCATCGAAACACGGCCTGTGTCGGGTTGCTAGGTCTGATTTTCAAATAAATTGTTTTTCCACCATATCACGTTTTGTACTGTGCGCCATGGCGTAGGGCCCAAAGCTGGCAAGGGCCCACAAAAAGCTGCCGCGGCAGCATGGACGTTCCCGCGGGGCCCCCTCTGCCCTGCCGAATCCCCGGCTGAGCCCCTCCATGCCGGCTTTGAGAGGCGCGAAGGGAGAGTGTCTCCCTCGCGTCTCTGTTAAGCCCGCAGGGGCTGATGGAATTTCCCATCAGCCCCTGCGGGCTTAACAGAGACGCGAGGGAGACACTCTCCCTTCGCGCCTCTCAAAGCCGTCGCGGAGGGAGGGATTCGGCAGGGCAGAGGGGGCCCCGCGGGACCGTCCATGCTGCCGCGGCCTTGGTAGCAGCCAGCGGTTTTGCTTTTTTAAAATTTCATTTTACTTGAGCCGATGGGGGGGGGGGGTAGGACTGGAAATGGGCTGGGGGGGTTAGGACTGGTAATGGGCTATGGGGGGGGGGTTAAGACTGATAATGGGCTGTGGGCTGATGGGGGCTGTCTGGTAATGGGCTATGGGGGGGGCTAGGACAGGAAATGGGCTGGGTGGGGTTAAGACTGGAGGTGGGCTGATGGGGTTAGGGCTGGTAATGGGCTGTGGGCTGTTGGGGGGGTTAGAACTTGTAATGGGCTTTGGGGGGGTTAAGACTGATAATGGGCTGTGGGCTGTTGGGGGAGGGGTTAGAACTGGTAATGGGCTATGAGGGGGGCTTAAGACTGATAATGGGCTGTGGGCTGATGGGGGCTGTCTGGTAATGGGCTATGGGGGGGCTAGGACAGGAAATGGGCTGGGGGGGTTAATACTGGAGGAGGGCTGATGGGGTTATGACAGGTAATGGGCTGTGGGCTGTTGGGGGGGTTAGAACTGGTAATGGGCTATGGGGGGGTTAAGACTGGTAATGGGCTGTGGGCTGATGGGGCTGTCTGGTAATGGGCTATGGGGGGGGCTAGGACTGGAAATGGGCTGGGGGGGTTAAGACTGGAGGTGGGCTGATGGGGTTAGGACTGGTAATGGGCTGTGGGCTGTTGGGGGGGTTAGAACTGGTAATGGGCTATGGGGGGGTTAAGACTGATAATGGGCTGTGGGCTGTTGGGGGGGTTAGAACTGGTAATGGGCTATGAGGGGGGGTTAAGACTGATAATGGGCTGTGGGCTGATGGGGGCTGTCTGGTAATGGGCTATGGGGGGGCTAGGACTGGAAATGGGCTGGGGGGGTTAAGACTGGAGGTGGGCTAATGGGGTTAGGACTGGAAGTGGGCTGATGGGGGTTAGGACTGGTAATGGGTTATGGGGGGGCTTAAACTGAAAATGGGGTGATGGGGGTTAGGACTGGAAGTGGGTTGATGGGGGGGCTAGGACTGGTATTGGGTTGGGGGGTTGCTAGGACTGGAAATGGGCTGATGGGGGGCTAGGACTGGAAATGGGCTGATGCAGGGACCAGAAGGGAATGGATGCTGGGTGAGGCTGGAACTAGAAGGGAGCTGATGTTGGGGGAGGATTAGAATGGGATGGGGCTGGAAGAGTAAAATGGAGAAGGGAAAAATATTTTATGTGGGAGGGATAAAAAATCTACAATTGGCCGGGTATTGGGAGAGTAAGTGGGGATTGAGGATGGAGGGGTAAAATGAAAAGTTCTCTGACCTTGTTCTCTGTAAAACCTAACAGTTTATTGTTATGGTATGTTGTTATATTGTGAACCGCGCTGATTCTGAATAGAGCGGTATATAAGAGCCTGTAATAAATAAATAAATAAATAAATAAATAGGAATGAGGAAAGAGCAAAAGGATAAAGATTAGTATGTTAAAGCAAATGTAGAGAGAGAATGGAAAAAAACTAGAAGAGAGAAGAAAGGACAAATGGACAGCAGACGATGGAGAGTTAGCAGAAGACACGAAGAAACCAGAAGAAAGTGGCTGGAGCAATTGCAGCTGAAAAAAAATGCACAAAAGGTAGAAAAATATCTCTTTATTTTGAATTTATTAATTGGAATATGTCAGCTCTGGTAAATGTGCATCATTAACGTCTGCGCTTTGTTTAGTACAAGAGCAAATTAATGTATAGTTTTATTTCTACAGTGTTGTACATTCCAAGTTTGGCTTTTGGGATTCCCAGTTTAATTATTGTCTTCTTGTTTCTAAATTGTGATTACTTGTTTGGTGATGGTCTATGTTCTGCATGTGTAACTGAGCTGAGGTGTTCTGTTTATATAATTCCTATTTGACATTGCCACTTGTTCTCTTTCCCCAGTAGGTCATGTATTGTTGTTCTCTGAAATGTATTGGTTTAATATTTGCAGTGTTGCCTTTTGATTGGTAGAGTATGGTGCTTTGTGAGTCCTGGTAGTACTGTTAGGATACGACGGGTTTGCTATGGGTTGGCACTGGATTATAGTAATGTAGAAATCTTTTAGTCTTTCTTTATCCATACACTCATTAAGAGGCACGTTTACTAAAAGTTAGTATATGGTAACATTATGCAAATATTTATGCAAATGAGGCCCTTATGCAAATGAGGCCCCGCACCCCCCTTGGGCCGCCCCTGCTGGGGGCCCACAATTTTTGTTGGCGTAGGGCCTCACTCAAGGTAAATCCGGCCCTGAGTGCTCTAACCACTAGGCTGCTTTTCCCCTCCCCTTAAGGATGTTCCCTTAAAAGCAAACCTCAGGCTCTTAAAATATTCTCAGCTGTATAGGTAACGGTGTAAATCTTTAAGATAGGACTGCAGTGATATTTTACTGAATCTCCTACAATAAGTCTCGCTACTTCAATATAGATTATTTTTGTTTTGCTGCCTTCTTGGGAAAACCCAAAACAGCACAATTGCAAGTCGATCAGGCTAATGATGAGAACATATATAACCTTTCCTAAATTAAACCAATATGAAAGGATTTACATTGCCACCCCCAGGGCGGGTCCAAGGTTTTCTGCCACCCCAGGCGGAAGCTCCAGACGTGTCCTCCCCTGCATGGCAAACCCTGCCAACCCCACCTCATGCTGAGCCACATCACTGCACCAGTGCCCCCCCTCCCCCCTCTGCTGCTGATTCTGGTAGCGGGGTCGGGGGGAGGTCTCAGATTGCCAGCAGGCCATGCCATACAGAAAGGTCTGCCACCTTAGGCAGCTACCTAACCCGCCTACTGGATGGGATGGCCCTGGCCATCCCATATGTAATTTTATGAATTATTTGTGGCTACAAGACAAATGTGATCCCCCATACTAAGGAGATAATCCAATGTAACCTCCAAGCTCTTACCCTGAGAGTTTAATATTAAAGGGATGTTGCCTATAGCTGAAAATCTGAACCTGTTCAAACATTTTAAGTCAGCCAAGGAACCTCTGCTCTCCCAGCCCCATCCCATTCTAATCCTCCCCCAACATCAGCTCCTGTCTAGTTCCAGCCCCACCCAGCATCTGGTCCCTGCATCAGCCCATTTCCAGTCCTAGCCCCCCATCAGCCCATTTATTTATTTAACATTTCTTATATATAGCCTTTCATGATATCAAGGTGGTTTACATTCAACAAACTGAAATTACATTGAACAGGGCATTATAACTTGGAGATAACTATTTTACAGGGAACATGGGCAATGGAGGATTAAGAGGCTTGCCCAAGACCACAAGGAGCACATGTGAGACTAGCACCCCTGGTCCTTCTGGTCCAAGGTTGCTGTCCTCTAGTGGGATTTGAACCCCTGACCTTCTGGCCTGAGGTAATGTGCCCCAACCACTAGGCCACTCCTCCCCCTTCCAATCCTATCCTAGACCCACCATCAGCCCATTTCTAGTCCTAGCTCCCTCATCCATTTCCAGTCCTATCCGAGTCCCTCCATCAGCTCATTTCCAATCCCAGCCCCCCATCAGCCCATTTCTAGTCCTTTGCTAGCCCCACCATCAGCCCATGTCAAATCCTAGCTAATTGGGCATGGACTATGTTGGCACAGGAGCCATCTCTTGTGGATGTTACAGAGCTATGGTCTGGGATCATGATGTGCAATGCCAGACAAAATGTTCATGCTGACTTGGGTATAGCTCATCCCCACCAGACCTCTGTCTCAGGATTTAATGAATTGCCTGGGGTTGATCTGGCCGACCGGGTTCCCATGCTGGGAATCAGGTGCAAATAAACCCCAGGGAAGGTCCTCATTGCAGATGCTGTCGTCATGGGATGGAGGAGAGTTGTATAGCTACAGTAGTACAATTGTGCACATGCTAATAAAACACTAGTGCCATACATTGCCATAATCAAAAATATTTATTTCAGTGTTTAGAAACATAGAAACATGATGACAGAAAAAGACCACAAGGCCCATCTAGTCTGTCCTTCCATAACAACAACTACAACAGTCCACTTTTTACCTTTAGAGATCCTCTGTGTTGGTCCCATGCTTTTTTGAATTCAGTTACTGTCCTCATCTCTACCACCTCCACTGGGAGACTATTCCACGGATCCACTACTCTTTCCGTAAAGAAATATTTCCGCATATCACTCCTGAATCTATCTCCCTTCACCCTCATCCCATGTCCCCTCGTTGCAGAACTTGCTTTCAATTGAAAGAGGCTCTCTCCCTGAACATTTATGCCACGGAGGTATTTAAACATCTCAATCATATCACCTCTATCCCGCCTTTCCTCTAAGGTGTACATATTAAGATCCTTAAGTCTGTCCTCATATGCTTTATAATGAAGACTACTAATCATCTTAGTAGCAACCCTCTGCACCGACTCCATCCTGTTCACATCCTTTTGAAGGTGCGGTCTCCAGAATTGCACACCATACTCCAAATGAGGTCGCACCAAAGACTTATACAGAGGCATTATCACCTCCTTTTTTCTGCTAGCCATTCCTCTCCGTATGCACCCAAGCATCCTTCTAGCTTTTGCCGTCGCCTTTTCTACCTGTTTAGCTACTTTAAGATCATCGGACACAACTACGCCTAGGTCCCGCTCTTCTTTAGTGGACAAAAGTACTTCACCTCCTATGCTGTATTGCTCCCTTGGATTGCTGCAGCCCAAATGCATGACCTTACATTTTTTAACATTAAATCCCAGCTGCCAAATTCTAGACCATTCTTCAAGCTTAGCTAGATCCCTCCTCATGTTATCTACACCTTCCTGGGTGTCTACTTTATTGCAGATTTTGGTATCATCTGCAAAGAGGCAAACCTTACCAGACAGCCCTTCCGCTATATCACTAACAAAGATGTTAAAAAGAATCGGACCAAGGACAGATCCCTGGGGCACACCACTGGTAACATCCTTCTCCTCAGAGTGAGCTCCATTTACTTGTACTCTTTGTCGCCTCCCACCCAACCAATTTCTAACCCAAGCAGTAACTTTAGGGTCCATCCCTAGGGTGCTCAGTTTGTTTATAAGTCGCCTGTGAGGAACAGTGTCAAAGGCTTTACTGAAATCTAAATACACCACATCTAGAGCTCTCCCTCGGTCCAACTCCCTGGTCACCCAGTCAAAGAAATCAATCAGATTTGTCTGACAAGACCTGCCTCTGGTGAATCCATGCTGCCTCGGATCCTGTAATCCGCTGGACTCCAGAAACCTCACTATTTTCTCTTTCAACAGCGTTTCCATTAATTTACTCACCACCGAAGTTAAACTAACCGGCCTGTAGTTTTCAACCACATCCTTACTTCCGCTTTTGTGTAAAGGCACCACATGAGCCTCTCTCCAGTCCTTTGGCACCACCCCCGACTCCAACGAGGCATTGAAAAGGTCAGTCAGTGGAGTTGCTAGAACGTCCCCAAGTTCCCTCAGTATTCTAGGGTGTATCCCATCCGGTCCCATCGCTTTGTCTACTTTAAGTTGAGCTAGTTTCTCACGAACACAGTCTTCTGAAAATTGTTCAAGATGTCCCTCGCTTCTGTTCTTATTTGTGGGTGTTTTCTGAGGTCCTGCTCCTGGTTCTTCATCTGTGAACACAGAACAAAAATATTTGTTAAGCAATTCCGCTTTATCCTTATCAGCTTCTACATATTCCCCCCCTGTACCCTTGAGTCTGACAATACCACTTTTGCCCTTCCTCTTCTCACTAATATATCTGAAAAATGTCTTATCTCCCCATTTTATTGCATACAGGGCTACTTGTAAATGCACAAACATCCCCTGTTTACAGGGTAGTCCCTTACTCCCCACCCTCCTCTGTCTTGATTGGAGTGGCTGGAGTGGAGATAAATGACCACAAGGAAGTGAAAGGTAGTGGCGGTTGGTGACTCTCTTCAGAGAGGTAATGAGGCGTCCATCTGCCAACCAGACTTAATGTCCAGAGAGGTGTGCTGTCTGCCAGGTGCCAAAATCTGAGATGTTACGGAGAGTTTGCCAAGATTCATCAAACTACTGACTATTATCCAATGTTGCTCATCCATGTTGGCACAAATGATACTGCTAGGTATCCCACTGAGCATATTAAGTGACTTAATGGCTCTGGGATAGAGGGAAAAGCAGCTAGGTGTGCAGGTGGTGTTCTCTTCATTTCTCCCTGTTGAAGGTAAAGAGCGAGGCAGAGAAGCTCACATGCTGGAGATGAATGCATGGCTGCGTGGATGATGCCATTGAGAGTGTTTTGGTTTCCTGAACTATGGGATGATGTTCCAATGGTTGCAGAGCAGAGATGGTGTCCATCTGTCCAAGAAGAGTCAAAGTGTCTTTCACAGCAGACTGGCTACCCTATTATAGAGGGCTTTAAACTAGATTTGTTTGGGATGGGTGAAGAAAGTACCCAGGTAAGTGAAAGCCCCCAGGTAAGTGAAACATTAAATACCTCTGTAGAAATGGGTAAACTGGGCAACATCTGTAAAGTGGTATGTATAAATGTCCATAGCATGGGAAAGAAAATCCCAGATGTTAAGGCTTTAATGGAAGAGGCCGACTTGGATTTTGTTGTCGGTCACAGAGACATGGTTCACGAATAACCAGACTGGGTTTTAATTATACAGGACTATATTATATTCAGGAAGGACAGGGTGGGAAAAAGGGGAAGAGGAATGGCACTATATGTAAAAAATAATATTAAAACTATAGAATTATAAGGCTAAAAACAGAGTGAGGAGAAATTGTGGATTAAACTAGAAAGAGGGAAAGGGAAATCAATTTGCATTGGTGTTATATACAGATCTCCCTCACAAGGAGAAGAAGCGGACAAGGATGTAATAGAAGACATACACCGTATTGCCATGAAAGGAGAGGTGCTACTGATAGGTGATTTCAATATGCCGGATGTTGATTGGCACATCCCTGTTGCGGTGTCATCTAGAAGTAAGGAGATCTTAGATTCTCTACAGGGATAACTATTCCGGCAACTGGTAAAAGAACCCACACATGACGGGGCCTTACTGGACTTGGTGCTTACCAATGGGGAAAGTGTTTCTGATGTCATAGTGGGAGATCATCTTGCATCCAGTGATCACAGAGAGAGGAAGACAAGCATCTATATTTGGAAAAATTTAGAAAATCTAGCAAAGTAGTCAGGAAAGCAAAGATACATAAAGAAGAAATAGTCAATGCAATAAAATGGGGGGATAAGACATTTTTCAGATGTGTTAGTGGGATGAGGAAGGGCAAAAGTGGTATTGTTTGACTCAAGAGTGATGGAGAGGAATATGTAGAAGCTGAAGAGGATAAAGCGGAATTGCTTAACAAATATTTCTGTTCTGTGTTGAGAGATGAAGGGTCAGGAGCAGAACCTCAGAAAACACGCACAAATAGTAACAGAAGTGACGAGGAATGATTTTCAGAACACTGTGTTCATGAGGAACTTGCTAAACTAAAAGTAGACAAAGCAATAGGACCGGATGGGTTACATCTCAGAATATTGAAGGAACTTGGGGATATTCTAGTGGCTCCACTGACTGACCTTTTCAAAACTTCTTTGGAGTCGGGAGTGGTCCTAGAAGACTGGAGAAAGGCACATGTGGTCCCTTTACACAAAAGCAGAAGTAAGGAGAAATTAGGTCTTACCTGCTAATTGTCTTTCCTTGAGTTCTCTCCGGGCCAGTCCAGGGTACGGTAGGATATGGTAGGGTTGTCAATCCCCTTCAGCAGCTGAGGACTGAAAACTCCAAGTTTTGCTGACAGCCTAAGCCACTCCCCCTGGTGTCAGTTCTCCAGTCTTCCTCTGACAAAGCAGCTGAACTTCTCTAGCCGGAAGAGCAGAAAATAAACTATAGAACAAAACCAAAAAGATAAGACTTGATAATTCTCTATATTTCCCAGTGAAGATCCATCCACGAGAATAATGCAACATTGACGGGAGTGGGCAATTAATTAAGATGTTCGAATCTCTGTTTCTGTTTTTTTTTTTTTTAAACATCTTCATAAGAATTAAACCAAGATGGGAACAAGACCCGTAAAGGATATCGAGGAAGTCCCAAAACCATGACTCCTGAACGAAACACTAGTACTGAAAGCACCGCTTACGCTCAGATATAATGAACCTCCTGAAGAAAACCTAGCTGAGTAACCCCCGGGTGGGCCCTGGACTGGCCCGGAGAGAACTCAAGAAAAGACAATTAGCAGGTAAGACCTAATTTCTCCTTCCATATCATCTCTCCGGGCCAGTCCAGGGTATGGTAGGGCAGTACCAAAGCAGTACCTAAAGTCGGGAGGGACCCGCCAGACCTGCCACAATGGCTGAAGCCCCTACATTGGCATCCTGTCTGGCAAGAACATCCAATCTATAATGCTTAGCAAAGGTATGGAGAGAGGACCACGTCGCGGCCCGACAGATATCTACTGGAGGTATCAAGGCAAACTCAGCCCAGGAGGCCGCTTGAGCCCGAGTGGAATGAGCTCTGAGACCACCTGGCGGCGTTTTACTGCTAGCTTCGTATGCCACTGCTATAGCCCGTGTTACCCACCTAGCAATCGAAGCCTTCATTGCTGCTTTACCTTTACGCAGACCCGCAAATAACACAAATAATCGATCTGATTTGCGAAAAGATTCTGTAGCCGTAAGGTACTTTTTCAACACACGTCCCAGATCCAACCTGCAGAGCGAGCGATCCATTGGGGAACCGGAATGACCTTGAAAAACCGGTAACGCCACTGACTGATTCACATGAAAGTACAATAGTACCTTCGGCAGAAAGGAAGACACAGGCCGTAACAACACCTTCTCTGGCAAAAATTGAAGGTAGGGTTCTCTACAAGAGAGAGCTTGCAAATCCAAAATCCTCCTCGCCAAACACAACGCCACTAAGAACTCCACGAAAACTCCTTCAAACTCTCCGAAGAGCCTCTGTGAAACAGCGGGCGTGTCAATGCCTCCAGAACCAGGTTCAAATCCCAAGGAGGCACTACTGGGTGTAACGGAGGTCTAATAATCTTGGCCGCCCGAAAAAAACGATGGACATCTACATGCATCGAGAGCCTACGATTCTGCACTGTACCCCTAAAACAAGATAAGGCCGCCAAATGCACCTTGAGATTTCTAAGGGCTAAACCCTTTTCTAGACCATCCTGAAGAAATAGCAAAAGTTGTGGCAATGTAGCCGAACTAGGCCGAATGCTACGTCGACCACACCAAGCTTCAAAAATCTTCCAGACCCGGACATATGCAAGCGAAGTAGCAGATCTCTTAGAGCACAACAAAGTGGACACCACCGATTCCGCATAACCCTTGCGCTTTAACCGAGCACCCTCAAGAGCCAAGCTGTAAGCAAGAAGCGATCCACCTGCGGCATCAGCACGGGTCCTTGAGACAACAGGTTGATTCGAACGGGCAACCTCCAAGGAGAATCTATCAGGAGACGGACTAGGTCCGCATACCAGGGACGGCGAGGCCAATCTGGAGCAACGAGAATCACCGTCCCTCTGTGACCGGCTACACGCTGAATGACCCGACCGAGCATCGGCCACGGAGGAAACACATACAGGAGCGAGTCCGCCGGTGAGGGCTGGACTAAGGCATCCAACCCCTCTGACATGTGTTCCCTGCATCTGCTGAAAAACGGAGACGCTTTGGCTTTGCAGAAAGCCGCCATCAGATCCATTACCAGTTGCCCCCAGCGAGCCGTAATATCATGGAACACCGCTGCATTCAGTTCCCATTCCCCGGGATCGAGAACATTTCGACTGAGATAATCGGCCTGCACATTGTCCTTGCCTGCCACGTGCGCCGCCGACAAAGCCAGCAGATGCTCCTCTGCCCAGGACATCAACTGCTGACTCTCTTCTAACAAGAGCATACTGCCTGTGCCCCCTTGTCAATTGATATACGATACTGACACCAGGTTGTCGGAGAAAATACGCACCGTTGCACCCTCTAGCAAGCTTTGGAAATGCTGAAGCGTGAGACGCACTGCCCTGAGTTCCAAGCGGTTGATCGACCAGGAGCTTTCCTCCATGGACCAGACTCCTTGCGCCACTCGCGACTGACAGTGAGCTCCCCAGCCTGAGAGACTGGCATCTGTTGTCACCAGCACCCTCTGAGGATCCCGCAAGGGAACCCCGGCACGAAGATGCTTGACATCCATCCACCAAAGTAGACTGTGACGCACCCTCTCCGGACAGACCAACCGCTGAGAGAGAGGCTGATGCTGCGGAGACCACCTGGAGAGCAATGCTTGTTGAAGAGGACGCATGTGCGCTCTGGCCCACGGAACGAGATCCAAGGCCGCCGCCATGGAACCCAAAAGTTGCAAGTAGGTCCACGCCAAAGGAGCCGGGAGCCGCAAGAACACGCGAAGCTGACGCAAGAGCTTCACCACTCTGCCCTCAGGGAGGAATACCGCCCCTCGTTCCGTATCGAAGAAGGCCCCGAGGTAAGTAAGCTGTTGCACCGGAAGCAAACGACTCTTCGCTCGCTTGATGACCCAACCGAGCTGTTCCAACACCTGCACCACTCGAGTCGTTGCCACGACCGAGTCTGAGAACGAATCGGCCCTGATCAACCAGTCGTCAAGATACGGATGTACCCTGACACCTTCCTTCCGCAAGGCCGCCGCAACCACTACTATCACCTTTGTGAAAGTTTGAGGTGCCGTCGCTAGACTGAAAGGCAAAGCCCGGAACTGGAAGTGGCCCATAGGGACCGTAAACCTCAAAAACCGTTGATGTTCCGCCCGGATCGGAATGTGTAGGTAAGCCTCCGTAAGGTCTATGGCCGAGAGCCACTCGCCGGGACGCACTGCTCGAATGACGGATCTTAACGTCTCCATCCGAAAATGCAGAACTCGCAACGCGCGATTCACATGCTTGAGATCAAGAATTGGTCGAAAAGATCCCTCTTTCTTGGGAACCACAAAATAAATCGAGTATTG
The DNA here is from genome assembly GCA_033557465.1 of Ichthyophis bannanicus. NCBI lineage: Eukaryota > Metazoa > Chordata > Amphibia > Gymnophiona > Ichthyophiidae > Ichthyophis > Ichthyophis bannanicus. The sequence goes on from CM066031.1 coordinate 175,560,189, forward strand.
ACCGAATCCGCACTGGTCGGGAAGTATGGGAACCACTGCCTGCAGGGATAATAATCGCTTCAACGTCTCGGTGATGGCTTGCTTCTTTGGTCCCAGACCACATGGAGACTCTACAAAGGCCTCGACTAATGGGCAAGCGAACTCCAGGGCATACCCGTCGCGAATAATCTCTAGTACCCATTTGTCCGAAGTTATAGCGGTCCAGGCCGAAAGAAATTTCTGTAAGCGACCTCCCACAGGAGTCTCCAGCTGGACCGGCCAAACTTCATTGTGCCTTTTTAGCGGAGGCCTGCTGGGAATTGAAATAGCCCCTGCCGAAACCTCTGGCTCCGCAAAAGGACTGCCCATGAGACCCGAAACGGCCCCTGGGATAGGGAGCAAACCGGGCTCCTCGGAACCTCCGAGAATCTCTACCTTGCCCTCGTTGTACAGCACTCACTTTAGATGCCTTTGGATGATCCTCCGGCAGCCGACCCCCCTTGGAGTCCCCGAGATCCTTAACAATCTTCTCCAAGGCTTCTCCAAAAAGTAGCTTACCCTTATAAGGAAGTTTACTGAGCCTGGACTTAGAAGAGGTGTCCGCCGCCCAATTCCGCAACCAAAGAAAACGCCTGGCCGCGACCAGCGAGGCCATGGATTTAGCGGCAATTCTAACCAAATCATAGAAAGCATCCGCCATGTAAGCCGCCGCTGACTCCAACTTAGCTCCCTCTGCCGCAGACCCCTCCCCGGGATCTGCACTACCTTCGCTTTGCAGCCAGCGGATGGATGCCCTAGAAACATAAGCTCCACAAATAGAAGCTTGAAGCGAGAGAGCCACGGCATCGAAGGCCTGTTTCAAGAGGCCCTCCAGCTTACGATCCTGAAGGTCCTTAAGAGCCGCTCCGCCTTCCACCGGAATCGTTGTCTTTTTCGTTACCACTGACACTAAAGCATCCACTCTAGGCATTTTCAATAATTCCCGTTCCTCCTGTGGAACCGGATATAGGCACCCCAAGGCGCGACTACCACGCAGAGTGGCCTCTGGAAACTCCCATTCAGACTCAATCATTTGCTTTATGACGCGATGCACTGGGAAACAGCGCTGTTCCGCCTTAAAGCCCTGTAATAAAGAATCCTCCAGCGGTTCCTGAGACACGGCGGGCACAGTCAGGTTGAGAGCTCCCAAAGAATGAGCAATAAGGGCCTCCAGTTCATCCTTGCGAAAAACCCTAAAAACATTAGGATCCTCGCCTGGCACTAATTCACCATCTTCTAGCTCCGCCGGCCAAGGGTCAAAGCATGCCTCTGAGAGGATCTCTCCGTCCTCTAATCCCCGAGGCTGCGAGACCTGCTCTACCCCAGCACCTAAATCAGCCTCCGACTTTGAAAACTACTGAGAAGTACCCTCCCCCGGGTCCAAGGCATTCCCTGCAGGAAGAGGTACCTGTGACAAATCAGCACTGGGAACAGAAGAGCCTGTTTGAGAGGACTTTAAAAGAAAAGCCTTATGCATTGCCAAAATAAACTCAGGTGAAAAGAAAGCAGAAACACTCTCCTGAGCCTCAGGCAGTTTCTGTGAGGGCTTAACCGCAGCCGCAGAGTACTTGCTAGATTTCTCCCTTTTCTTTCCTTGTTTATGGTGCTCCGCAGGCGAAACGGACGGCTCCAACAAGATGGCCGCCGTTCCCGCCTTTTCAGAGGAGAGACTACTCTGCGTCTAGGACCGCCTTGCCTTCCATGTGCTTGCGAGCCACGAGAAACCGCCGAGAAAAAAGGAGCCGAAACAGAAATGCAACGTTTCCCGCAAACCCTAAGTCCCGCCGGTCCTCAGAAGCCTCCTCGATACTATCGTAGCGCCCCTGGCCTAAGAAGGAAAACCCCGACACTATACAGAGGAGCCCCTACCTTACCGGCACAGCTCTGCTAGCGGAGAAAGAAAGCACGGCTGCCTCTCAGAGGAGAATGGTTACTGGGGCTCCCAGGACCAATCCTCCGGCATAGTAGACCTCCTGAACCCGAAAGCAGGCTCTGCCTTCTGCTGCTGGCCGAAACCGGCAGCGCCGGAGCGTCCACTGGCACTTTTTGTCTTTTTTTTTTTTTTTAAACGACAGGCTTTATTGATCTCACCAGGAAATATAGTAGAATCAGCCCTGCTAGAGCTAAGAAACTACTAATTTAAGGAACCAAAACAATAAAAGAACTATGTGGCACACCAGGGAGACAGTCAGTCAGACGTCCTATTCAGCTGCTGAGGACTGAAAGACTGGGGAACTGACACCAGGGGGAGTGGCTTAGGCTGTCAGCAAAACTTGGAGTTTTCAGTCCTCAGCTGCTGAAGGGGATTGACAACCCTACCTTACCCTGGACTGGCCCGGAGAGATGATATGGAAGAATGGGGTTGAAAACTAAACACCAGTTAGTCTAACCTCTGTGGTGAGTAATTATTGGAAACACTGCTAAAAGAGAGAATAGTGAGATTTCTGGAGTCCAATGGATTGCAAGATCTGAGGCAACATGGGTTTACCAGAGGCAGGTCTTGTCAGACAAATCTGATTGATTTCTTTGACTGGGTGACCAGAGAATTGGACTGAGGGAGAGCTGTAGATGTGGTGTACTTAGATTTCTGTAAAGTCTTTGACACTGTTCCTCACAACCGGTTGATAAACAAACTGAGAACCCTAGAGATGGACCCAAAAGTGACTGACTGGGTGAGAAATTAGTTGAGTGGGAGGTGAGAAAGGGTACAGGTAAATGGAGCTGACTCTGAGGAGAAGAACTTCCTCTGCAGGGATCTGTCCTTGATCAGATTCTTTTTAACTTCTCTGTTAGCAATATTGCGGAAGGGCTATCGGGTAAGAGATTTCTGGATGCCAAAAATGCAATAGAGTAGACATGCAGGAAGGAGTAGATAGCATGAGGAGGGATTTAGCTTACCTTGAAGAATGGTCAAGAATTTGGCAGCTGAGATTTAATGCTAAAAAAATGCAACGTCATTCATTTGGGCTGCAAATATCCAAGGGAGCAGTACAGTGTAGAGGGCAAAATACTACTGTCCACAAAGGAAGAGTGAGACCTGTGCGTGACTGTTTCAGATGGCAACTGCCCATATGTGGCCTCAGCATTGAATATCTCAGGTCGCCGCACATTCCCAGAAGTCGCAGAGGCTAACCAGGTAGTGGCCATATTGCACAACTGCCCAGTTAGTTTCTATGGGTAAAGATAGGCCAGAAGCTAGCCAGGTAGCGGTGCAATATCGCTGCTACCAGTTAGTCTCTGTCACCACCCACGACATGCCCCAGAATGCCCATGACACACCCTGATGCTAAGCAGTAAGCATCAGTGCATGTAGGGGGGAAGATTGGGGATATTCAGTGCCACTAACTATGTTAATGCCATTGAATAACCCGCTGAGCAGCATTTACACGGTTTAATGCCTTTCAAATATCAGGCCCATTGCGCTCTGCATACATTCAGTCCTGAAGGGTGGTGTCTTGCAAGGCCTTATGCATGCCTGTGGGCATGGTCATCTCTCTATGCCAGTGGTTAGTGCCATTTTCAGACATGCCCATATTCTATCACTTTTACAACCCTGCACCCTCAGCTCTGTCCTGTCAGTCTCACAGTATACATTACCTTGCAAGTACTATGCTTGTATATGTGTGCCTCTTTTCCCTGCCAGGTTTAGAATGTGCTTCTGGATGCCTGTGCGTCTGCGGTTGCAGTAATCTCTTTGAATGCTCTGACTGCCTCTGCTCTTTTCTGACCCTCAAAGAATGCCACCCTGAGGGACTGGCAGGCCTTGGCTCATATTTGGCCTCTGCCCTTTGTGCCTTACTTCCCTGCCTGTACATTGGTTCTTTGCCAGCAGCTAGATGTCCTATTTTGGGGTGTGAAATCATGGTCTCATCTTGCTAGGGCCATGCAGATACTCTCCCAGATCCTTCTTGCTGCAATGTGAGGAAACCTGCACCTTCATATGGGGTAGATCACCTTCTCCTCCATGGCCATCCTGCAGAACATCAAGGTCTCTGCCTTGGAGAAATTAGGCAGCGTTATTGTCATCCTGCTCTTCCTTGGCCAAGAGAAACAGGTATGTGCAGACATTCTGCACAGGGGAGAAGGGGGATGCTGGGGCATGTTGCATATGTGGGTGTATATGAGTGTTGCATACATGTACAATAAAAAAAATCCTACAAGTACATATGTATGTTACCTTGCAGTTCCACATCTCTGAAGGCACTATCCTATATGAATTCCATATGGGGACTATGCATGTGTATAGTGCACCATTTTCCATTGCTCACATGTGCAGTTCCCCATGCCATGTGCATCTTCGGCGATAGGAATGTCCCGATATTAGAAGGCCTCTGCATGTGCATAGTGTCTTTTCTAAAATCAGCATTGCTCTTAGCATATTTTACTTTGGACTTTCCTGGTGCCGCCTGCAAGGCCGTTCTAAAATGTGCCTTCATGAACCAACACATCAATTTTGCCTATATAAAATAGGTATAAAATAGGTACATTTTGGAATTTTTTAGACAACCTGTTATAAAATTACCCTTATGGGGGGAATTTTAGAAGCATTCTCCATGTGTAAAGCATTTTTTGCATTTACAGAAAGCATAGTTACTCATCTGTAACAGGTGTTCTCCAGGGACAGCAGGAATCAGTCCTCACATATGGGTGACGTCGGCGCCGACGGAGCCTTTGTGCGGAGCAACATAAGAACATAAGAACATAAGATATGCCATACTGGGTCAGACCAAGGTCCATCAAGCCCAGTATTCTGCTTCCAACAGTGGCCAATCTAGGTCATATGTACCTAGCAGTTTCCTCAAATAAGTTACGGAGTACTGCCTGGCCGAAAGCACTGTCCCGTCGGGACTCCCTAGCCAAGCAGTAATGGGCTGCAAAAGTCTGGCCCGAAGACCAGGAGGCGGCCCGGCAGATGTCTGCCAGCGGAACAGAGCGGAAGTGAGCCACTGATGCGGCCTTAGCCCTGACATGGTGGGCCATGATTCGACCCTGCAAGGGGAGGTCAGCCACCCTGTACGCCCAGGCAATGCAGTCTGCCACCCAGGTGGACAACGTGCGCTTGGAGACAGGTAGCCCCAGCCTACTGGGGTCATAAGAGACGAAGAGCTGAGTAGCTTTTCGATGTCCCCGCGTACGCTCCAGGTAGAAGGCTAATGCCCTCTTACAATCGAGGGTATGCAGGACCGCCTCTGCCCGGCTGGCATGCGGTCTGGGAAAGAAGGTTGGAAGAACCACCTCTTGGTTGAGGTGGAACGAAGACACCACTTTCGGAAGGAACTTGGGGTGGGTGCGAAGGACCACTCTGTTCCTATAAAACTTTGTGTATGGTCTATCCAGTAACAGTATCGCTCTATGATAACCTCCGCCAAGAAATCTTTTTACTCACAACTTTTCGCTTCCTCTTCCAAGTCCTCCAGACGCTTACATCAGGTTCTCAACTCCCTTTCCTCCGCTTCTGCCCCCCCCCCCCTCCGCTTCTGTGCCATCCGCTCTCAGCCCGACCACCCTTGCCTCCTTCTTTTCAAATAAGTATCCCCCAATTGACCGCTTTGACCCGGTGAAAAGCGGGATATAAATACAGCTAAATAAATAAATAAGGTTCAGGCTCTTCGCTCATCTTTCACTGCCTGCCCCCCTCCTCTCTCCCCCCTCTCTCCCCGTTGCCAATATGCTCTCCCCCTCCTACTCATACCTTCCCTCACACCTGGTGCACATTCAGCACCATCACCTCCGCCGAGCTCATTAAAGCCATTTCCTCTTCCCATCAGATCACCTGTCCTCTTGACCCCTTCCCTTCCCCCTGGCTCCTTAACTCTTCTCTCGCCCTCATCCCTTTTGCTCTGGATATTCTTAACTCCAGCCTCACTTCTGGTCATTTCCCTACTAGTTGGAAACACGCCATAGTCCGCCCCCTTCTCAAAAAGCCCACCCTGGACCCTGCTATCCCTGCCAATTGGCGCCCGGTCGCCAATCTCCCTTTCCTTTCCAAGATCCTTGAAAAACTGGTCTTCTCTCAGCTCGCCACTCACCTCAATTCCACCTTCTCCCTCCATCTGCATCAGTCTGGGTTCCGTGCTGGCCACAGCACTGAGACCATCCTTCTAGCCCTCCTCTCCGAAATCCACCACTCTCACGACCGTGGTGATCTTTCTCTTGTTGTTTCACTTGACCTCTCCTCTGCCTTTGATGTTTTCGATCACCGTACCCTTCTCTCACGTTTGTCTGACCTGGGAATCTATGGCACGGTTCTGGAGAGGTTCCGTTCTTTCCTTTCCTCTCGCACCTTTGCTGTCCATATGGATCCTCATGTCTCTCCCTCCCTCCCGCTCCATTGTGGGGTTCCGCAGGGTTCTATTCTTGCTCCTCTACTCTTTAACGTTTTTCTTGCCCCTCTAGCCTTACTCATCCAGCAGTCAGGTATCTCCTCTTATATCTATGCCGACGATATTCTCCTAGTCCACCACACCTCCCCCTCTGCTCCTGACCTTTCCCCACTCAACGACTGCCTCTCTCTTGTTGCCTCCTGGTTCAGCTGTAACTTTCTCCATGTTAATCCGTCCAAATCCTCTGCCATTTGGTTCTCTTTCGGTGCCCCATCTCCTACTCTGTCCCCCATCATGTCCACCCACCCCATCCCTCTTGTTCCTACCCTTCGATACCTTGGTGTCACCCTTGATCCTTCACTTTCTTTTCATCAACATATCTCCTCGGTAGTGCGCACATGTTTCTTCCATCTCCGCAAAATCAGATCTATCCGCCCGTTTCTTTCCACTCCCGATATCACTACTCTTGTTCTTTCCCTCGTGATCACTCGCCTAGACTATTGCAACGCTATCTTCTCAAGTCTTCCCCGTTATCAACTCCGCCGTCTTTAGCTAGTTCAGAACACTGCCGCTCGCCTCATCACCCATGCCCCTGCGAACCCTCATGTCACTCCCTCCCTTTTCTCTCTTCATTGGCTTCCCATCTCTGTTCGTTTTATCTATAAACTTCTCACCATCACCCATAAACTACTATACACTGGTGTTCTGCAATATTTAGCCGATCTTATCCACCTTCAATCAGCTCCCCGTCTCCTCCGTTCTGCTCATGGTAATCGGCTCTTTCTCCCTCTCCCATCTCAGGCCCACCTTGAGCTCACCCGTCACTCTGCTTTCTTTTTCCTCAGTCCCCCCCTCTGGAATTCTCTCCCGCACTCCCTTCACACCGAATCCTCCTTCCCTCAGTTCAAATCACTCCTTAAAACCCACCTCTTTCTTCAGGCCTACGACCTCCCTGCCCCCGCTGATGGTTCGGACCTCCCCTCGTCCTGCCTCCCCTCCCCACATCCGGTTTAGTTGTCTCCTGTTTAATCTGCCCACAGCTCTCTAGTTGCTCCATATCTCTGTTTTCTCTCATGCTGCTCTTCAACCTGCTCTTTGTTTCGTCTTACTTTCCTGTCTTTTAATGGCATTCCTTTTCCTTTCTATCTCTCGTAGCCCACAGTTTGCTGTATTGTACACCGCCCTGACGCTTCGGCAAGGGCGGTATATCAAGTTTTGCAAATAAAGATAAAGATATCCGAAACAAGAGCTTGCAGCTCACTCACTCATCTGGCAGATGTGAGTGCCACCAGGAAGAGCATCTTCCAGAAAAGGAAGCGCAGATGGCAAGTAGACATCGGCTCAAAAAGTGGGCAAGTAAGCTGCTCCAAGACCACATTCAAATCCTACTCGGTTGCTGGGGGACGAACCGGGGGTTTAGTAGAAGTAGACCTCTAAGGAATCTGGACACCAAGGGGTGAGCCGAAATAGGTTGTCCTTCTACTGGAGAGTGGTGTGCTGACAAAGCACTCAAGTGGACCCTGACAGAGTTAGACTTAAGACCTAATTCTGAGAGGTGAAGCAGGTACTGCAGCACCACTGGTACAAGGCAAGTAAAAGGGTTTTCATTGTGCTGGGGACACCATACCTCAAACCTGTGCCACTTGAAGGCATAGGTTTTCCTAGTGGACTGACTCTTTGAGGCCAGTAACACTTCTTCAACATTCTTAGGTAGGAGGAGAGGTGCCAGCGAGGGACCTGAGTTTGGGATGTAAGAGCGAGCCCTGCTCCTGGGACAGGAGGTTGGGCTGTGTCCCCAGCAGGAGTGGAGCTTCCACTGACAGCTGAAGGAGAAGAGGAAACCAAGGCTGCCTCGGCCATCAGGGGGCTACCAGAATGACCGAGGCCTTGTCCCGAAGGATTTTGAACAGAGTCCGGGCCACCAGAGGCGTGGGAGGAAACGCATACATGAGGTCCCTTGACCAGGAGATCAGAAAAGCATCTGCAGCCACCCTTTGAGGGTGTGGCTGTCTGGAGCAAAAGCTGGGCAACTGGTGATTTTGTGGACTGGCAAAGAGATCTATGGATGGATGCCCCAAGCAGTGGAAGATCTGCTGGGCCACTTCCGGATTCAGTTGCCACTCGTGAGGTTGAAGAATCCTGCTTAGCTTGTCTACTAGGAAGTTCTCCTGACCTGGCAGGTAAACTGCTTTGAGGGACATACCCTGCCTGATTGCAAAGGAGCAGAGGTCGAGTGTCTCCTGACATAGGAGACGGGATCCTGTACCTTCCTGCTTGTTCATGTAGAACATCACTACCTGATTGTCGGTCTTCACCAAGACAGACTGATGTGAGAGAACATGACAGAAGGTTTGACATGCTAGGCGAATCGCCCGAAGTTCTAAGAGGTTGATTTGGTGTGTACTCTCCTGAGGAGACTACAACCCCTGAGTGCATGATCCCTGGCAATGGGCTCCCCAGCCCAGCAAGGAGGCATCTGTCGTCAGCACTCTTGTGTGTGAGGGAGGCTGAAAAGGCACTCCCTTGAGTAGGTTGGGTGGCTGAAGCCACCACACCAACAAATTCATCAGTCGTTTGGACACTCTGATCCTGTCTCGGAGTCATTGGGTGGCTTGTGTCCACTGATCTCTGAGGCACCACTGAGCTGCCCTCATGTGGAGATGAGCGTTTGGGGTCACATGTACCGTGGAGGCCATGTGGCACAGGAGGCGTAGAAAGTGTCTCACTGAGATCTGAGACTTGTGGCTGACTTGGTGCACCAGTGCCAGAAGCCTCTGTGCCCTGTCCTCCGGCAGGTAAGCCCTTGCTCGAAGGGTGTCTAGTCTTGCTCCTATGAACTCTAAGTTTTGAGTGGGGAGCAAAGTGGACTTTGCTTGATTTATGACAAAGCCTAAATGCTGTAGCATGTTGATTGTGCGAGCTGTGGCCTGTTGGGCCTCCTGAGGTGACTGGGCCCTGATGAGCCAGTCGTCCAGGTAAGGGAAGACAAAAATCCCTTGGTTCCTGAGGAAGGCCACCACTACAGCCAGGCATTTTGTAAACACTCTGGGAGCAGAGGCTAGGCCAAATAGTAGTACTCTGTACTGAAAATGGTTTCCTCCCACTACAAATCTGAGATATTGTCTGTGGTCTGGATGTATGAGGATGTGCGTGTAGGCATCCTTCAGGTCTAAGGAGCATAGCCAATCTCTCTGGTGGAGGTAAGGCAGCAATATTCCAAGGGAAAGCATCTTGAACTTTTCCCTCACCAGGAACTTGTTTACGTTTTGCAGGTCGAGGATGGGTCTGAGGCCCCTTGTTCTCTTTGGTATCAGAAAATACCTGGAATAGAAGCCTTGTCCCTGCAGGTGGTAGGGCACCGGTTCCACCACCTGATCCTCTAGAAGACCGGCCAACTCCTGCAAGAGGAGGTCCCTGTGTAGAGGGGGTCTGAGAGGCTCTCCTGGAAAGAAGGAGGGAGGTACCTGGTTGAAGTGGAGCAAATAGCCCCTTTGGACTATTTGAAGGACCCAGGTATCTGTGGTGATTGTTGGCCACCTGTGGGCGTACAGGCTCAGCCTTCCTCCTGTGCAGGACCTCACCCCTGGTTGGAGATAGACTATGCTTTGGCAGTCAAAAACCCCCTCCCGGCTAGGTTGGAGCCGGGGCCGGAGGCTTGGGGGTCTTCTGCTTACGTAGGCCATGCCCCTGTCCCTTGACCTGCTGCCCCTGTGGGCGAGCTGGGGAGGCATGTTGAGTGGGGTAGTTGCGGTAAGCAGCACCCTTCCTCGGGAAAAGGGCTTTTTACCTGAGCCCTTCTTTTTAGAAGGGGCAGAAGTCTCCTTGGATAGTCTTGTCCGGGTCAAGTACTCAGACTCAGACTCAATTTCAGCAACCTTCTCAGTCATGGGTTTGCCAAAGAGGTTGTCACCCTGGCAAGGGACATCGACCAACTTGTCCTGAACCCATGGCTCCAGGTCCGACGACATTAGCCACGCCTGGCAGCGGGCACTGATGCCAGCTGTGGCTACTCGGGCCGAGGCCTCGAAGCCGTCATAGGCTGCTTGAGACATAAACTTCGAGCTCTCCCAAATTTCCGTGGACAAGTTCTTGAAGCGCTTCAAGGGTTCCTTGGAGAAGCCAGCTGAGAACTCGGCAATCTCCTTTGCCAGGTCCCGCAAGTACATGCCCATGTACAGCTGGTATGTTTGGACTTGGCATGACAGCATCGAGCCCTGGTAGCACTTTCTGCAGAGGGTGTCCAGGTTCCAGACTTCCCTGCCAGGAGGCATCGAGGAGTGCGTATTTTTTGCTCTTCAGCCTGTGCATGGCCGATTCCACAACCATGGAGTTGTGCGGCAGCTGTGCTTTCTAGAACCCAGGGCTCTTGCTGACTTGATAGATGAAATCGACCCATTTGCTGAGAACCGGCATCGAGGCCAGTGACTCCCACATGCGGAGCATCAGCCGTTCCAACATCGGAGGAACCGGTACCGTAAGGGCTTCCCGAGGGGGAAAGTCATACTGGAGGGCTTCGAGCTCCTCAGCTTGAGGCTTCTCCTTGGAGTCCGCCGGGAATGCCTTGGCCATGCCTCTGACGAAGACCAAAAACAGGGTATCCTCTGGGGGGGACCTTCTCCGAGGCTCGAAACACGGCGAGTCCGATGAGACATACCGGTTCCGGTGGGTGTCCGGGGACTCCTCATTTTCCATTTCCCATCTCGAGTCCTCTGAGGAGGAATCGATGGGCCCCGGCCGTGAGGGCTTCGGTCTCGACTGCCCCAATGCCGAGGGCACTGGCGTCGATGACCTCGGTCCCGAACGGGAGGTCAAGGGAGACCTCGGCCGAGGATCAACCTGAGTCCGAAGAGTCTTGAGGATCGGCTCGGCCTCCAGGGTCAACTTGGATGTCGAGGCCCCGGTGGTCGGGGCGGATGGACCGGTGAGACCAGCCATCAGCGCCTGCTGCTGATCCATGAAGGCAGACATGCTGCGCTCCAGGGCCGCAAACCTGAGACCGAGCTCAGAAGGCTCCGCAGCCTCCGGGTCTGGTCCCGACGCCGTCGGGCATGATGCCGGTTCTCCCGGAGGAGAGTCAATGAGGACAACAGCAGTTACCTTCCTCGGCGTCTCTGGCTCCATGCGAGGCACCTTTGCAGGCCGCTCCAACTCCGAGGACCCAGGGCGGCGGTCAGGACTCCGCGACCTGGCCCGCGAGGATCCAGATCGATCAGAGGCATTAAACAACAATGCCCTCACAGGTTTCTTCTTCCTCCGGTGTTCCCGCAAGGGAGATCCCCGCTCAGAAGACCCCCGAAGATGCTCGGAGTCAGATAGCTCCCGAGACATCAAAGCTTCTGAAGAGGTCCGGACACGGGTGGATGCAGACTCGGAGAAATCCTTTCACGCTGCTGCTGCCTACTTGTAAGTGCCTTGGAAGACATCTTGCCACACAGGCTACAGACCTTCGGGTCATGGTCGGGCCCGAGGCAGCGGATACAGCAGTCATGTGTGTCGGTGAGAGACATTAATTTTTTACACTGATCACACTTTTTAAACCCGCTGGCAGCCATCAGGCGAAAAGGGGCCCCTGTGAGGTCAAACGACCGGGCTGCCAGTGAAAAAGAAAAAAGAGCGCGAATGTTAGTCACTAAGGGCAAAAACTGAAAAATAGTGACCGGACTCGATACCAGTGTACCGAACTGAGACGGTAAGGGGAAACGGCGTCGAACCAGGCCAAAGAAGAGAATCTTCAGTAGTTCTGATGTACTTTTTCCACGAGAGAAGTTGGACTACGTCCGTTGGGCTCCGTCGAAAAAAGGAGACTGAGCAAGATGGCACCCTTGGGCGGGAAGGGGACCGCGCATGCGTGATGCAATCCCAAAGGCTTTCTTTGAAAGCTGGGGAATTGCTCCGCATGAGGGCTCCGTCGGCACTGATGTCACCCATATGTGAGGACTGACTTCCTGCTTGTTCCTGGAGAATTGCTATTATAAAACTGCTCAGGGATATATAACCTACAGTAGCATGTGTACGCTTGCATGATCAACCTGTAATCATTTCCCAGAGATGAAGTTGGGGTAGAACTGAGACAGATTTGCAATGTACACAAGCATTTTCTAAAATATGCATGTAGACATTTGAGGGTTATTTTATAAGAGGGTGCCTAGATTAATAGGTGGGAAGGTGTCTATTCTAAGCCGATTTTATAAAGACTAATAGGTGCCTATTTGTATTTATAAAATGCTAGCAAAAATCCTGCAGAAATCATGCTTACACTAAAGGCACTGCCTCAAGAGCAGAGATAAATATGCACATGTAGAATATGAACGTAGATGCTCAGAATAGCATATTTTATAATCAAAGCACATACTACACTACTCCTACTATGCTCAACCCAGACTCCACCTACTGTACAAGTATGCACCGATTTGCACCATGAATACTTCCAGGTGTTACCTAATTCTCCAAGAGCCCATTCATGCAGGTACATCGTGCAAATAGTTTATAAAATTAACCTCTTAAACTGTATTTTTATAAAATCCCTCCTAGTCTTATGCATGAACAACATGTGTAAATGTAGGGGTTTTTAGTCATATGAACACATAAATGGGCATTTATATGCAGGTTTAATACAGTCGTGATCCTGAAAGTATGAATGTTGGTCTGATCTCACATACTTTCAGTGTGATCATGTTCAGGGACAGAATGTGGACAGAGCACGAAGTTATGCACGCACATTATCCAATACTATAATATACATGCTTTCTTGCAAAATCTAGCGATGGGCATTTACACCATCCCTAGGACTGGTGTAATTGCTCACAGCTTACACTTACGCAATCTGGGACTACTTACACGCCTATTTTATAAGTATGTCCATATATTACTTTCTAAAACTGGCATGAAATATGCACATAACATGAGAACATAAGAAATGCCATACTGGATCAGAACAAAGTCTATCAAGCCAGAATCCTGTTTTCAACAGCTGCCAATCCAGGTCACAAGTATCTGTTGGGTTCCCAAAAAGGTACACAGAATCCCTGATGCTTATCCCAGGGTAAGCAGTGGATTTCCTTGGTCCTCTTTATGGTTTATGGACTTTTCCTCCAGGAACTTGTCCAAACCTTTTTTAAACCCAGCTACAATAATGGCATTTACTACATCCTCCAGCAACAAATTCCACAGTTTGATTACTCACTGAGTGAAAAAATATTTTCTCTTATTGGTCCTAAATGGGCTTCATTGTGGATTCATTGAGTGTCCCGTAGTCTTTCTACTTTTTGAAGGCGTAAACAACAGATCTACATTTTCCTGATCTACTCAATTCATTAATTAATAGCACTCTAGCATATCTCCCCTCAGCTGTCTCTTTTCCAAGTTGAAGAGCTCAAACCTTTTTTATTTATTTTATTTATTTATTTAATGCTTTTATATACCGCGCTCTTTAAAATCAGATAACATTTTGTGGAAAGCAGGAAGAGCCTGCTTTGCACTTACATAGAACAGGGAAAGCATCTTCTCATAGGGGTATCTCTCCATCCCCTTTACCATTTTGGTGGTTCTTCTCTCTATCTTTTCAAATTCTGCTATATCATTTTTAAGATATGGCAATCAGAATTGCACACAATATTCAAGGTGTGGTCGCACCATAAAATGATACATTATAATATCCTTGGTTTTGTATTCCATTTCATTCCTTAAGATTTCTAGCATTCTATTTGCTTTCTTGGCTGCCGTTACACACTGGGAAGAGTGTTTCAACGTATTATCCATAGAAACATAGAAACATGATGACAGAAAAAGACCACATGGCCTAGCTAGTCTGTCCTTCCATAACAACAACTACAACAGTCCACTTTTTACCTTTGGAGATCCTCTGTGTTGGTCCCATGCTTTTTTGAATTCAGTTACTGTCCTCATCTCTACCACCTCCACTGGGAGACTATTCCACAGATCCACCACTCTTTCCATAAAGAAATATTTCCGCGTATCACTCCTGAATCTATCTCCCTTCACCCTCATCCCATGTCCCCTCGTAGCAGAACTTGCTTTCAATTGAAAGAGGCTCTCTCCCTGAACATTTATGCCACGGAGGTATGCCATGATGACTCCTAAATTCTTTTCCTGGCTGGTGGTTCCTAATATGAAACCTTGCAATGAGTAACCATAGTTTGAGTTGTTCTTTCCCAATTGCATAACTTTGCACGTTCACATTACATTTCATCTGCCATTTGGACGTCTAGTCTTCCAATCAAAATCCTCTTGCAATTTTTCACAATCCTCTTGTTTTAATAACTTTAAATAATTTTATGTCATATACAAATTAGATCACCTCATTCCTTATTCCCATTTCCAGGTCATTTATGAAGATGTTAAAAAGCAGCGAGCCCAGCACAAATCCCTAGGGTACTCAACTATTCACCTATCTCCACTGAGAAAATTGGCCATTTAGCTCTACCCTCTGAGGTTCATTCTGCACTGCATTTAGCAGGGATGTATTCCAGTTTGGAGTACATCAACTCTAAATGCCAGGGGCTGATTCCCTATCCTCAGCTCCCCACATGTATAGAAGAGATATGTGAGAAGCTCTGGATGGGAGTGGGAGGGGGCAGGCCGGAGGTGGAGCATGAGGGACTGGAGATGTGACCCCAACCCTAGACTTAGAGGGCCTATTCTGGTCTCTGCTCTGTATGTCTGGGGCTTCTGAGTTAGATGAAGGACTTATTAATCCCCCCCTACCCGACAGACACAGCGGGGAACACCGGAACAGGTGAATGACACCAAGGATGTCCCTGCTGCTGGGATCGGGCAGCGAGGACACCCATGGTGCCTCAGGCCTTTTGAAGGATGGGGCAGAAGGGAAAGGCACATTTGATCCTTTGCGGCCGATCAGGGGTCCCATATGGCATACTGGTGCCATGGCGATGGGACACCATGGCAACGGGGTTTCAGGCAGAAGCAATGGGTGGTTTGCACAGGGAGGGGGTTGGACATGCAGTGGGCCAGAATCGGGGTACATCCTACCCATCCAGGTCCGTTGCACCTGATTCTGCAGAATCAGGTACACAACCAGCCCTTTCAGATTTTGGATGTCCAGACAGGCCGGATGGGCCCCGTGTGGAAATCGCCTCTCTGCTTTCTCTCTTTAAACCAGTTCATGATCCACAATAGTGCACTGCCTCCTATCATATAACATTTTAATTTCACCAACAGTCTCTCATGAGGGACTTTCTCAAAGACTTTCTGAAAATCCCGATACACTATATCAACTGGCTCACATTTGTCTACCTGTTGTAAATACACCTTCAAAAAATATAACTAATCAGTAAGAAAAGACTTTCTTTAGTTAAATCCATGTTGAATTTCTCCCATTAAACCATGACTATATACATGTTTAGTAATTTTTTTCTTTATAATGGTTTCTACCATTTTGACCAGTACTGATGACAGGCTTACTGGTCTGTATTTTCTCGGATCACCCCTGGAAGACTTTTTAAAAACCGGTGTTAATTCTCCAGTCTTTAGGTGCTACAGATGATTTTAATGATAGTCAACAGATTACTAACTCTGCAATCTCATATCTCGGTACTTTCAGAACACTTGGATATATACCATCTGATCCAGGTGATTTGCTACTCTTCAGTTTTATCAAATTGTTGTACTATATCTTCCAGGTTTATTGATATGTCTTTCAATTCTTCCAATACATCACCTTTAAATACCACTTCAGGAATGGGTAACTTCGCTAGATCTTCTTCAGTAAAGGCTGAAGCAAAGAATTCATTCAGTCTCTCCACTATTGCCTTGTCCTCCCTTAGCGCCCCTTTTACAACTCTATCATCTAATGGTCCACCTCTCACAGGTTTTTTGCTATTAATGTATTTGAAAAACTTTTTATTATGCATTTTTGCTTCCACAGCAAGCTTTTTATCAAATTCTCTCTTTGCCTGCCTTATCAATGCCTTGTATCTAACTTGCCAGTGCATATGTTGTTTCACGTTTTCGTCACCTGGCTCCTTTTCCATTTCCTGAAAGATGCTTTTTTGACTACACCAGCCTCTCTGACCTCACCTTTAAACCATGCTGGCAGACTTTTGGTCTTTCTTCCACTTTTCTTAAAGCTTGGATTACATCTGGTCTGGGCTTCCAAGATAGTATTTTTATCAGCATCCATGCTTCATGTAAATCTTTAACCTTTCCAGTAGTTTTTTAACTATTTTCCTCAATTTATCATAGTCTCCCTTTTGAAAGTTAAAAGGCAGTACTGTGGATTTGCTTGCCGTCCTTTCTCCACTTATTAAATCAACTGCAATCATGCTATGATCACTATTGTCAAGTGGCCCCAACACCCTTATCTCTTTCACCAGATTCTGTGTGAAAATAGCTTACCCTCTTGTCAGTTCATGAACCAGCTGCTCTAAGAAGCAGTTATTTATTTCATTTAGAAACTTTATCTTCCTAGCATGTTCTGCTGTGACATTGACCCAGCTGGGATAATTGAAATCACCCATTATTACTGTGTTCTAACTTTACTTAGCTTCCCTGGTTTCTTTTAGCATTTCATTATCCATCTGTTCATTTTGGCCAGATGGTCAGCAGTACAGCCCCACTGTCATCGCCTTTCTCTTTGTACATGGAATGTCTATCCACAGAGATTCTACAGTGTATTTTGTTTCCTGCAAAAATGTAATCCTTTGTGACTCTATGCCCTCTCTAACATAGAGCCCAACACTCCACCAGTTAGATCTACCCTATCTTTGCGATATAGTTTGTACCCATGTATCACTGTATCCCATTTGTTGTCCTCCTTCCACCAGGTCTCTGAGATGCCAATTATATCTAACCTTTCATTTAGTGCTATATACTGTATTCTAACTGTCCCATCTTATTTTTTGGATTTCTAGCATTTGCATACAGGCATTTTAGAGGATGTATTTTATTCATAATAATTTGGTTGTCAGTTTATAGGGGTAAATCTAGTTGTGACTTTTAAGATTACCATTCACCAGTACAAGTCTGCATGTATACTTTCTTTGAAGCAGCTGTGAAGTTGTGTGCTAGCAGGGCTAATTTTGAGACCATATTTTATAAATGCACATAAGCACATTTTGTGTTGTTGTTAAGTGACATAATGTCAATGTCAACTCATGGCAACCCTGTGAATAGTTATCCTAAACCATATTCGGTCTTCAGTCAGGCGGTTATGCATTCACAGCTGCTGGTGTTATATTGATGCAGTGCATTGCTGTCATCCTCTTCTGCGCTGATCTTCAAGTTTGCCAAGCATGATATCTTTCTCTAATGATCTGTCTCTTTGCATGATTTTTTAAAAAGTATGAACGTCAAAGTCTTGTCATTTGAGCCTCTAAGAAAAGGTTAGGTTTGATCTCTTATAATAGCAATTGATTTGTTCTGTGAGCAGTCCATGGTATACAATGTTCTTTACCAGCATCGTAATTCAAAAACATTGTTTTTCTTCCTGTTTATCTTCTTCATTGTCCAAATTTCGCATCAATATGATATTATTGAAAATATCATGACTTGGATAGTTTAATCTTTGTACGCAGAGATACTCTCTGTACTTGCAAATCTTAACCAGGTCCTTCATAGCTGTTCTGCTAAGAGCAATGTGTTGTTAGATTTCTAGACTGCTTGTCATTTTATCATTGGTTCAAGCAGGTTAAAGTCATCTACTATTTCTATTTCTTCTCCATGAAAGATGAAGTTATTGATTTTGCCAGTTTTCAGGATCTTTGTCTTCTTATTTATTTATTTAAGACAGTTTTGTATACCACCTTATCCTTCAATCAAAGTGGTCACAACACAATTGGGAGATACATTTAACATGAGGGGATATGAGACACATACACTAATACTTACAGGGAACATGGGCAACGGAGGGTTAAGACCATAAGAAGCACCTGTGGGACTAGAAGCCCAAGTCCTTCCGGCCTGAGGTAACTTGCCCCAACCACTAGGCCACTCCTCCCTCAACTTCTTAACATTAAGATGCAGGTCTATTTTAAGACTGTTCCTTGATCTTGATAAGTAGATGTCTGAAATCATGTTCACTTTCAGCCAGTAACTAAAAGTTCTGAAGTAGGATTTGGAGCAGGTCCAGAAGTTATATAGATCGTAGTAGTATTCAGCCACTATTGATACATATCTTTGGGGCATGTTTACTAAAGCACGGTAGCCAGGAACGTGTGATTCAGCACAGGGCTAACGTGTGTTTTGGCCACACATTAGCCAAGAACAGGTGGCTAAAAGATGACTACAGTAAAAATGTCATTCTATCCAAGAAGCAAGTGAATAAGTGGGTTAAAGGTGTAGATTGGTAGTGATCCAGCATCTGGCTGGGGCATATGCAAGGGTTAGGAAGTATAAAGGGCAGAAAAAGGACAAACACATATTAAAAAAAAGGGCAAGTAGGTGATATTTGCAGAAAAATGTGCTGCTATTTTTATGCTACAAACCCTATATTTAAGTCAAGAGGGTATACAAAGAGAGTCCTCCAAAAGCTGGAAGAAAGAGAAGGATGAGCTGGAAACAGTGACTCACCAAACAGCAGGCTGTGAAGTTTTGATGGCAGAAAACCTCTATACAGAAAGGCACAACAAAGTAGCACGCCTCCTCCACTAGAAACTCTGTAAACACTACAACATCACTATTCCTGAAAAACCCTGGGATCATGACCCTAAGAGAATCACAGAGAATGAAGAGGTTATGATAACCAGTGACATTCCCATTCTGATGGATACGAAACTGGATGCCAGGAAACCTGACATAGTGGTAAAGGAGAAGAATACCAGAACAGCATTGATAACAGAAGTGTTGGTACTGAGTGAGTATTCTGTGAATCGCATGGAGAGGCAGAAGATCCTTAAGTATTTATTTATTATTTATTTACATTCTCTTAAATACTGCGCTATTCTGCATCAGTGTGGTTTACATTGAACAAACTGAAATTACATTGAACAGGGCATTATAACTTGGAGATAACTATTTTACAGGGAACATGGGCTATGGAGGGTTAGGTGGCTTGCCCAAGACCACAAGGAGCACCTGTGGGACTAGAAACCCCAGTCCTTCCAGCCCAAGGTTGCTGTCCTCTAGTGGGATTTGAACCCCTGACCTTCCGGTCTGAAGTACCTTGCCCCAACCACTAGGCCACTCCTCCACTCCAAGTACCAAGAAATGAAGTCAGAGACCAAGAAAACATGGCAGAAAGATACGGAAATATTTTCCATTGTACTGGGAGCCATAGGCTTGATAAAGAAGAATTTCCAAGCACATATTGTCAAACTACCCATAGATGTTACATCTTATGAACTCCAGCAGGAGGCTCTCTTTGGCATGATGGAAGTATTACACTGAGCATTAGCAGTAAATTTGAGAGACTAAGATCATACTCCACATGCCCTGGCCTAGGAGTGAGGTTTATGACTGCCATAGCATAAGCAAAACTAACCCATTTGGAGAAACTACCCAAGGACACACTCCACAATGGCTATGATGATGCCCAAACCATATAAGAAATCAACATACTACACAGGACAATAACAATAAAGGACAAAGTAAAGTATCCAAGCATCAACCTAGACAAGAATCTGAATCTCCTAACACATATAAACATGACTGCAGCAAAAGCATACCACCGTTTAAAACTCATCAGAAGACTCAAACCAATCCTCATCCAAGAACATTTCCGCACCGTATGCCAAGCAGTCATCACCCCAGTACTGGACTAAGGAAATTCATTATATCAGGGCCTGTTCAAGCAGACTGTCCACCCACTTCAAATGGTTCAAAATACTGCAGCACGCATTATCACAGGTACCGCCAAATACAAACACATAACACCCGTATTCCAACAGTTGCACTGGCTACCTATAATTGCACGGGCAAGATTAAATGCAACACTAATCATTTTCAAAGTCATACACCACAACTGAGCAGAGATTTTACAGACCATAATAACCAAAGACACAAGCAGCAGACCCAGGCGAACCCAAAGCAGCAATAGACTTCGCACTCCCGCCGGATACCACAAGACGAAACAAGCAACGTCCAAAAGAGCGATTTCACTCTCGGCGCCAGACCTATGGAACTCTCTCCCTGAAGAATTAAGAGCCCAAAAAGACCTCAAGGACTTCCCCAAATCCCTCAAAACCCACCTGTTCGTGGACTCATATGAACAAATACCATAACTCTCAGTCACCACTACCCTGCCATATGTGGCTGCCAACTCCCTGCACATATGACTAAGACCTGGGAACCAACTCCCAATGGTATACGTATGTCCTGTCATCCCCTTCTGTTAAATGTAGACCCCATGTTATGTTCCTAACCACTTTGATTGAAGGATAAGTTGGTATACAAAACTGGATAAATAAATACATATAAGAGAAGTGAATGAGAGGAGGATTCCCACCGCACACACAAGGGCCTTGTACTGTATTCCCTGCAGCCTAGGTGAATAGAAACCCTGGACATCTCTGGGTTATGGAAGGTTCATATACCCGATCCACATGATGTCACTGTGGACAACCTGCCTGATCCCATACAAGGCCTCCTGCACTTTCAGATGCCATGTTTGCACTTATCTCCCACATTTAGGGGTGCAGCATGGGTTTGCTTTCCTGATCTGCATGCCCCTTCCTCTTGAACTTAGTCTTATTGCTCTGGGCTGTGCCTATTCCTAGTCATCTCTCTCTATTCTGCACTGGCTTGCTCCTACTGTCCTGTAGTAGCAGGCACATTTATTACTCTTTGCAGTGGTTCTGTAGCCCACTGCTGCCCTACTAACGCATTTGTAGCTTACAATTGCAGGGAACACATTGCAAGCACATTCACTATGCACATAATCTATGGCCATGCGTTTGCAACAACCACAGTACTGGCGCACCTAGCACAGTAGCACATCCCTACCATGGCCACTAGGTCCTGCTGTGGTAAAAACACATGCCATTTGTGCGTTAGCCGCGCGCTACTCATGGCACTTTAGTAGACATACCGCTTTCAGTCTCAATGCAGAAATAGCAGGTTTCAACCTAACCACCGATACCTGAACCCTAGGCAAAATAATCATCCACTAAATCAGCCCGGATCAATAAAATACCATCAAGACAGAAAAAAATTTTTTTGTCAGAATAGCCAGCCCAGTGCTGAGGAAGAAATAGCAGGTTTAACATTATACAGATTTATCCAACATATTCAGCGTTCAGGCTTGAATGCATAGCTGGTCTGAAAATCTGCAGAAAAACAAACAAATTAATTATTTGCATATCTTTATGTGCTGCTCTTCTCAATGGTTACTTCATGCCTTTTTATTGGACCATCAGGAAAGCATGCTGGGATGATCATGATAGTTGAGTTCATATTGAAGGGGCGAGCCTTGGCACCTGAAAGTTAACTGAGAGGAGCACACAGCTGAAAGTTCACTGAGGGCACCTAATACGCTTGCATCGGTCTATTTAGTGTATTCAGAAGGTTCTAGAGCTGTCTTATTCCATGTGCTTTCTTCCACACTGTAATATTTAAATTATTGCGATACATGACCATATACCTTCACTGTAGCTAATCACTGATAATCCTGAAAGCCCTAAAATGAGAATTTATGAGCACTCAAACTTCTAAGGTAAAAAATGACTCCCACACTGACTACGGACTGCCAGAGCACTATCTGGATAGTACTAGGTGGTCTGACAGGATATTCAGTGGCACAATCTGTATAACGCCACTGAATAGTCATTGACATGGCACTTATCTGGATTGCGAGTGCTGTTGTCAGGATAAGGCCTTCTGAATATCAGCCAGAGCATTTTTAGCCTTATTATCAAGCTAACTAATAATCCATACATAGCAACTTCTTTATCGTTTCTCACCTCCTTAGGTGTGATGGGACAACTGACTTTCCTCTCTCTTTCCTCTTCTCTCTAACTAAATTCTTCTTTGGCAGTGTTGGGGCAGGTGGCTTTCCTCCCTCAAACTTCTCTCCTTTGGTAGTACTGCAAGAAGCGACTCCTCTCCCTGTTATGAATAGCAGAGAAGGCCTATTAGAAGGAGATGCCCCCATTAAGCTTCGGCTCCTCTTTCTTTCACTGGTTAGGGAGGAGAAGGCAGATGGCTCTGCTCATTCCTTTTCTTCTCTGCTTTGATGGTTGGGTGAATGAGGAGGAGCAGCTTGAAGAGAACTGCTTTCTCCAGTGCTGACTGGCACCAGAGTGGAACTGGCTGTCTTATGTCCCCCCCTGGGAATCATCTGAAAGCTAACTAGCCATAAGAACATAAGAAATGCTCGTCTTGGCGTAAGCAGTGGATTTCCCAGCCTCTAAATAATAATGGTTTATGGACCTTTCCTCCACAAACTTATCTAAATCTTTTTTAAACCAACTACATTAAGAGCTTTTATTATATCCACTGGTAACGAAGTACCCTCCTTCTCAGGATGAAAATCACATGATAAGATCAGAATGATATAATTTAGTGTGTATTTGATTTTTGTATTTGTTGCTATATGTTACTATGTATTTCCAGTTCCCTGACAGTAATCACTTTTCCAATGTTTTTCTCATCCTGCAGGAGAGAACTGCCACATCTCCTTGGAGAAAAAAAAATATTTCAGTACATCTTTTCAGTATATATCAGCAAATCATTATGAGCACCACCCCAACCAAGGTGAATAAGATTATTGTCTATGAGCACCTTAATTTCAAGGGGCTGAAGAGGGAGTTCACATCTGATGTGAAAGATCTGAGGGAAGTCTCTTTTGATGATTGCATTTCCTCACTGATAGTCATTGGGCAGCCATGGATTACCTATGAACATCCAAATTTTGGTGGATGGCTGCAAGAGTATGAAGAAGGTGAATATCCAAATACTGACCTACAGGACCGTATATCTTCACTGCGGCTGATCACTGATGATCTGAAAAACCCTAAAATGACAATATATGAGCACCAAAACTACCAAGGTGCAAATCAGTCATTTACAGAAGAGACCAACCTATCATTTGGACATATGGGTGATAAGGCATCTTCTCATATCGTTGAGAAAGGTGCCTGGATTTTATATGAGCATCCAAATAGGCAAGGATGGCGAATACTGGCTCGTTCTGGAGAAAAGCTTGCAGATTATGGCACAATTGGATTTCATGACAAGGTTTCCCATTTACGACCTCTGAAGGCTGGACGTCCCATTGTGACATCCAAGGTGCTTTGGAGTAAGATGAAGAAGGAAAATGAGATTTGCACCATGATTGAAGAGCTTATTGGGATGAACAAAACTAATTATGATCAGGAGTTCAGCAGCACTCGTGCTAAAGAGTATGAGTCAAGTGTCACTTATGATTTCAAATTTAGCAACACAACCACCATCGAAATCGGGATGGAATTTGAAGTGAAGTTAATTGCAGGTGCGAGCAGCAAGGTTTCAAATTCCATCACTGTTGAAAAGGGGAATTCAGAGACAACCACCAAAAGAGATAAGGTGGAGCTCACCCTGCCAGCCAAGATCCCACCCCATACCAAGTTGACCGTCAAAGTGATGAGGAAGGAGTACACCATCACTGTGCCAGTGGAGATCACTGTTGAACAGAATCAAAAGAAGACAACTGAGTCTGGAGAACTGAAGTGTAAGATGGGGAGCACCATCTATGCTGAGTACGAATCAAAAAAGATATAAGTTATGTTAGAGAGTGCGGTACGCTCTTCACTGAGTTTTATGGATAGTGAAATGGGAGCTCTGTTGAAGTCAAATTACTGTCAGAAAATATACCAAGTTGGCAAGTGGTTTCAGTGAGCTATGGGATAGTTATGTCCCTCTTATTGGATAAGTAGAACAGGCCAAAGTATAATCCAAACTTTGACAAAACTATCAAGTCTGTCTTATTGATTACCAAATATTTTTAATAACTATGAAATTATAATAACCATTTCTTACATTTCTATAATTACACTTACGTACAATGTGTTAATTTCTAGTAGCTGTATTGGAATTTGAACATTGTGATACTTTTTAAAATACAAACACAAAACATGTAGCTACTGAGACCACTACAACATATTTTTCTTAATCTTTTAAAAATTATCAAAAGCTACAAATACCTCAATAGGGTGAATTTTCAAGGGAATCTAGCTGTCTAAAAGAAAATTTCATTGGCTAAAAAACAATTTCTCTAAATTTAAAAGACAGCATCTTAATTTATTCAGATAGGTTTCACTGCATGAACGGGATCTGCCCGAGGCAAAGGTTTTCAGTTCATTTTCACTTGGCATGCATTATGTTCCCAAGTTTCATATTTTCAGTGCTAGTCACTTAACTTAGATGGATAAACTTGGGCACAGAGATAGGTAGCCTGAAAATGGCAGTCCCGTCCTCCTTCCTGTAGAGTTTACAAATCTGTCGCCAGGGATTCCCCTCCTGATCGTCCCTCCCATTCAAGTTTGTAAAATATTGAAAAGCTATCCCTCAACCCCCACAACATCTCCTTCCCATTTCCAGACTATAAGTGCTCCATTGCCAGGCTGAGCAACTCTGGGTGCCGAGACAGGAATAAGTAAGCTTGTGTCCTCTTCCTGGTTCAGCAATATGATGCGTCTTTTGTGCTAAAGATAGGAGGATGGCTGAGGGCTCGAGAGTTTGGTCTCCATGTTTTTTAAATACGTGGGTGTAAATGGGATTGACAGTGATTTATCTGTAAACTCTGATGGGAGGGAGGGAGGGGGGATTGGATAGGAAGCCCTTCACAATTGATTTGTGAATTGTAGAAAGAGGAAGGGGAAATAACCAGCAATAAGGGAGTGATATCTTTGAAAAGAGTTAGTTCATAAGTCCTGATTTTAAACACTAGTTAGATTTACATGGGCAGCATCTAGATTCAACTAAAAATGTAATTAGCATAATCAGCAAAAATTGAGCAAGTTTAGTGAGGTGCTCAAGCAGTTTTGACAAATTGTCTCCCAACGTGTTCTAAAAAATCATGCCAAGCTCATTAGGAATTATTTGTTAAAACACTTTGAGGATCAATTTGCAAAAACTTGGGGTGTGCAATGGAATTTTTATAAATACATACAGGAGAGGTTAGTAGGGAGAGGGTGGGGATAATTTTCATCTGGATGGTTGAGAGATTGCTGCCATCTGTAAAGCAACAGACACTGTTTCACACTTTGATTTTATGAAATAATCCTGAAATATGTGATTATTCTGTTCTCTTTGATAAATCTCAAATCAATGACTAATAAAGTAATTGAATCAAATGTCTTGAGTCATCTTGAGGTCACTACCGACATTGCTGCATAGTCTACAGGTATATTTTATCCATGGTCTTTGCACTAATTTCTAAATGAAAGGAGTCTGAATGTTAAATGTGAGGGAGGGAGGTTTGGAGCCTGGGCGCTGTACATAAATACAGCTGAAAATACATACTTGAATTATACATCGAAGGCCCCTAAAATCAGAGCCATCCCCAGAATTGGTTCAAGGTGTTGGCACCCTAGGCAAACCTTAAGCCTTATACCTCTCTCCAGATGTCAGAATCAATTGTTTAGCCTTGAATATCCTGCTCTTTCCCACTCCCAGAAGCTGTCACTCTGGGTGACCACCAAGTTTGCCTGCTGCTTGGGCTGGCAATGCCTAAAACCTGATACTTACCTTTCTTTTTATATTGAGTTCTAGATCTTTTGAACAACAGGTTTTTATACTCAAAGGGTTTGTCTGGTTAGCTTTTAATGTTAGCCAAAAAAATCCCCAAGATTTTCACCCTGCTCCAAGGTCACCTTGTTGCCCACAAAAAAAAAGGAGCTGGGTAAAAGCCAACAACACTGGGGGTATTCCTGGGGCATGGTTTTACTTTTCCCAGGCAGCACCAACATTGAATAGGCTTGTGCATTTTGGGCTTGTCTGGACATTCGATAGCCTGCTTAGAAATTTAGTATGCTGAGAAATTGCTTGAGCACATATATATATGCATCCAGTAGTACACAATTATAATGAAACATTTAAAAACTTTGGGGTATGTTTACTAAAGGGCGTTAAGGTCGATGTTATGGAAAGGGGCGTAACTGCGTTAAGGCACTTTAACGCGCATTTACCGGATAACAGGCGTTAAGGTGACCAGGCACCTTAAGATGTCATAAGGTGCCCTAACAGGAAATAAGGTGCCCTGTTAAGATGCCCTAACATAAGATAAGCTGCCCCAGTATGAGATAAGGTGCCCAAACATGGGATAAGGTAACCTAACAGGAAATAAGGTGCCCTGTTAAGATGCGCCAACAGGAGATAAGGTGCCCTACTAGGAAAATAAGCGCCTTAAAGTTAAGGTGACCTAACAGGTAAAGTGTCCCAAGAGGAGAGAAGGTGCCCTAAAAGAAGACAAGGTGCCCCAACATGAGACAAAGCGTCCTAAGGATAGACAAGGTGCCCTAAGGTGGAAACCATGCACTGTAAGGCAGGAAAATGGCTGTAACCCAAACGCTGGACTGAGCATTAAGGAATATCAATGTAAAGGTAATGGAAGGAAGGACAGGCAGGAGCTGACAGACTTGCCATATCAGTAGGCACCCTATGTGGCAGCAGTAAAGCTGACGAGCATGTGGGAGGCAGCTGTACCGACGCACAGGGTGGTGCCAATGTAAAGTGCCGCAATGTCAGCGTGTGGCATAGGAATGGGGAAGACGTGTTCCCCAGCGGAGCCATAAACGGCAGGATGTTTGCAGCGACAGGAGGACAGAGAAATAATGAGTACATGCAGATCAGGAACAGAAGAGGCGAGCACAAAAAACCGTAATGCGGAAAAGGATACCAGTGTAGGTCATGGGGTAGCAGCCTGCACATGAAGACAGGACTGTGCACAGCCGACAGAGGCAGATAGATGGGCTGAAGGACAGACGGCAGCTGAGGAGAGGATCGTATCGGCTGGTAGCACAGATCTGCAGAGCCCTGACTGTTACAGGCATGAAAATGATTTGAGTAGCACAGTCACAAACAGAAAAGGTAGGGAATGAACCCCTGTCCCCTGCTTAAGAAGACCTTGAACTAACCAGTACGATACACCTCCATACCTCTCTGCACAGCAATGGCTGGATGCAAAGAGACTGCAGGTCACCACCTAAAATTGCTGTGTGTGCCCATATAGGGTAGCCCCACCAGTACCCATGATGCAGTGAACATGCAGAACAGCAGTCTACAGCAGATCACCCAATGGAAAATGCACCTATCCATCACCTTAGTTCAGTAAGAGGACCTGACAGTGCTTGATACAAGCGCAGAGCAGATACAAACCATGTTACTGAGCAGTTTCTGTGGTCACTCTGAGGGTGAGGATGGGCGCCCAGCAGCAGGTTGCCAGTACCTTCAGTGCTAGAGATGCTCTCTGCTTCAGATTCCCTGTCATTCCCAATATGTGCAGGTATTTTCTACAGTGTGATAATACTAGTCACCTTGTGTACTGCTGTATGCACCAGTTACATTTGGACTGGGACCCACCTAGAACAGTGCATCAATATACACAGCGTTATAATACTGATGCCATGGCCACCTACTACCAGGGGGAAGGGGTGTCTAGACTTGAATGAGGTTAGTTTAGTTTATTTAGCAATGCTTCTATACCACTTTTCACCAGGTTTTAACGGTGTACAATCAGGTGCAGTATATATTTCCCCTTGTCCCCCAGGCTTGCAATCTACATTTTTGTACCTGAGACAATGGAGAGTTATGTGGCATGCCATGGCCACAAGGAGCACCTGGGGGATCAGAAACCCCAGGCCCTCCAGCCTGAGGTTGCTGTCTTCCAGTGAGTTTTGAACCCCCAGCCCTCTGGCCTAAGATAACATGTCCTGACCAGTAGGCCAAATCTGTAACTACCAGTAATACAGGGAGTAGGCCTGGAAGACCTCACTTCCCAACCACCAAGGTCTAACATTCACCTGCTTCCCCCTCACTGGGTGTCCCAACCATGCACATACAAACTGCAGAAAGTCTGTTGGCCAGTATGCATTGCATGTGCGCAAAGGGACCATGTGCACCCAGGCTTGGGCTGTACAGCACAAACACCCAGCAGTTGGTTCAGTGATTGGGCCCCCAGGACAGGAAGCACACCCATATCACTAGATACAAATACTATATAGCACTATGTGACTACAAAGCTGTGCCATAGTCACTGCTCGGTCCGAGTGAGAGTGTCCTCCCAGCATGACATGCTGTGGCCATCCGGTCCATGCAGGTGGCGGTCGGGCACTACGACGTCCCAGTTATTGCTCTACCCCCAATGCATCCTGCCCAAACTGCCCTATTCGGGCAATACCCACACTACTTTGCTCCTCATCATGCACATTTGCAGGCTAACACTGGAAACAGTGTAAGCATTGTGAGGCTCAGTGAGTAGAAAGCCAAAAAACAATGGATAGACATACACACACAGACACACACTCACACTCATATTGAAACACTGTGCAAAAATAGGGATGGTTGGCATTCCTGCCTGCCACACTGGTCCCAATCTCAGTGCAGGCATTGCTAAGGTGTGCTCATTGTGCAGGAGCTAGTAGTAGTGCTCTGGTGATAACTGCTGCTCAGTGTGCTCAAGCCAACAGCCTGACTCTCCATCCAGCTGTGGATAGTGGAGCCTGTCTGTGTGGGTGTTTGTACCCTTATTGGACGATGCAGTGGGGATTGTACATGTTGGTGTTTTATCCACAATGTAGGGTAAAATGTAAGGACATGTACTGCAGGATCCACAGTCAGGACCCAAATCTGTGACCCTCTGCTCCAATACACACCAACTGTGTTTAGTGCACCACAGTGCAGCCACATGGGCACAGAGGTCCCTGGGGCTACCTTGATTTCCATCAGACAGTCCTTGCATGTTGCACTGTGCACCATGCACTGGAACAGGACATGACCATGGTCTGCTGCAGGCGGGTGTCACCGTCCACTCAGCTAAAACCCCGCCCCACCACCATGCTGACAATCCTATGTGCTATTAGAGCTGGTAGTGTGCAGTCATAGGCCAACCAACATGTGGATAGGCGAGTGCCTAGGGTGCAGGGTCCAGGGGTGGAGGCATACATGGACAGCCACACATCCCCCCATCACTGCCTGTCACTGTTATGTCTCTTCAACCCGGGGAAGAGACGGCTGTGGGGTGTTAGGTAAGAGGTCTAGAACATTTTGCATTGACTGGAACAGGTAAACGTAGGTTGCTTGTTTCTGCCATCAGAATGTGGGTAGACTAGGGGACAGGCACTGCGGCTACAATGTATCCCCTTTTGAACTACTGGGTGAAAATAATTTTTCAGTCAACGCGTGATTGACCCCTGCATTTCATTACTAGAAGATGTAGTAAAGACTGTTGGTATAGTTGGGTTTAAAAATGTTTGGCCAGGATCCTGGGGAAGGTCCCTGAACCAGTCTTAATGAAGACCCCAGATTTTGGGTACCTGCTAGGTACTTGTGTCCTAGTTTGGACACTGTTGGACACAGGATTCTGGGCATGATGGACCTTGGTCAGACATAGTATTGCACATTTTCAATTTCTTTATTCTTATGTGCCACCTAGGCAGCCGCCTGGTCTGTCCTGTGCACTGCAGCCTGCACTGCATGATGCACATGGACCCTCCTATGCCCCATTTGCACCATCAACATAGTGCCCTTTCATATTTGGGTACTATGCTGTTTCTGCTAATGGAGCATTACTATCACTTTCTTGGGCTCACCTGTCTGTACAGCACTGTGCAGACATTTAAACAGGCTCCCTCTCCTCAAAATGCACCCTGAACGACAGGTTTTGCTCAGCATTACAGTTCCTGACATTAACGTGCCTTCATTAAGGGAGCAGGACCTTGTTCCGCCCATTGACCCCTACTCTATACCTTCTCTCTGCCCATAAAGCACTAGATAAGCAGCCCCCGACTCCAACTTGGCCGCCACTCCTGGCAGGTCCGCTGCCGGTTCTTCCGGTAGTTGACACATTGCATCCAGCAGAGGCAGGCCCAAGCTACCCAGGCGCCGCAGATGGAGGCCTGCAGTGAGAGAGCTTTGATATCAAAGGCCTGCTTTAACAAGATGTCCAATTTCCTATCTTATCCTTCCATTCTTGAGAGCCGCACTGCCTTCTACTGGGATTGTCATCTTCTTGGTAACCGCCGAAACCACCACATCCACTTTCAGCGATCAAAGGATTTCACGGTCCTTATCTGGAAGTGGGTACAGGCACGCCATAGTTCACACTGTTCTGAGACCCGCCTCCAGCAGATCCTGGATCATCTGTCTGACCACTCTTATGTACCTTTAATGCCTTCCGCGCCACCTGGAGCACAGGATCCTCCAGTGCTGCCTCCTCCTCAGCTGGTAGGCTAGTGGGCATATTCAGGGCCTTCAAGGACTCTCTGATGAGCGCCGACAACTCTTCCCTGTGGAAAACTCGCACAATCCACAACTGATCTTACTGCTCCGGGATCTCGCCATCTTCCAACTCCTCCTGCAGATCTAGCTCCAAGTCTAAGTCATTTCTTTCTGGCCACTCAGACAGTGGCAATTGCTGCCACTCCTCCGAGGTCCTAGCCCGCTTAACCGGTGCTGTCACTATCTCGCCCTCTCTCGACACCACTGTCCTCATGGTACCGCGCTCTGTTGAAAACATAAGAACATAAGATATGCCATACTGGGTCAGACCAAGGTCCATCAAGCCCAGTATTCTGTTTCCAACAGTGGCCAATCTAGGTCATACGTACCTAGCAGTTTCCCCAAGGGACACAGGTTCCACAATGCTTGTATTGGTTCAAGCATTGATATCCTGGGTCCCTTCTTAATAATGGTTTATGGACCTTTCCTCCAGGAACTTGTCCAAACCTTCTTTAAACCCAGCTACACTAACAGCCTTTACTACATCCTCCGGTAACAAATTCCAGAGTTTGAATACACGTTGAGTGAAAAAATATTTTCTTTTATTAGTCTTAAATAGTTTACCCTGTAGCTTCATTGCATGTCCCCTAGTCTTTCTATATTCTGATAACGTAAACAATCAATCTATGTTTACCCGTTCTACTCCGTTCATTAATTTATAGACTTCTATCATATCTCCCCTCAGCCGTCTCTTTTCCAGGTTAAAGAGCCCTAACCTTTTTAGCCTTTCTTCATAGGAGTATCCTTCCATCCCCTTTACCATTTTGGTGGCTCTTCTCTGAACCTTTTCTAAAATCGCTATATCCTTTTTAAGATACGGCGACCAGAATTGCACACAATATTCAAGGTGCGGTCTCACCATGGAACGATATAGAGGCATTATAATACCTTTGTTTTATTTTCCATTCCTTTCCTTATCATACCTAGCATTCTATTTGCTCTCTTGGCTGCCGCTGCACACTGGGCTGAGGGTTTTAACATGGCATCCACAATGACGCCTAAATCTTTTTCCTGGGTGGTGGTTCCTAATGTGGAACCTTGCATCGTGTAACCATAGTTTGGGTTGTTCTTCCCTAGGTGCATAACCTTGCACTTGTCCACATTAAATTTCATCTGCCATTTTGATGCCCAGTCTTCCAATTTATCAAGATCCTCTTGCAATTTTTCACAATCCTCTTGGGTTTTAACAACTTTAAATAGTTTTGTGTCATCTGCAAATTTGATAACCTCACTCGTTATTCCCCTTTCCAGGTCATTCCAGGTCTGAAAAATCATCCAGAAGCCCCATATCCCTCCGGGCCTGTGGAGTGGAGGGTCCTGGGATGGCCGATGGTCCGGCAGCCGGCTCCACTGACTAGCATGGACCCCTCTGCGTTATGGGCCTCCCGTGACAGCGAAGTACTCTCCTGCCCTAGCTTTCTGCCAATCCTGCTCCAAAGCTGTGGCCTCTTGTGTGCAGCCCATGTAAATGTCTGCCTCCGAGTCTGCCCCTTGCCAGGTCCTGCATACCAAACACTGCAGTCTGCCCGGCATGGTGGGGAGTACCGTGGACTGTGCTATAACTAAAGCGTCTCTAGCAGAGAACTCGACCCCCTCTGAAATTAAACAAACAAAAACAAGTAAATTCCAGGAACTGAAGCTCTACAGCATCTGAAGAGAGTAACTCAAACTAATTAAATCAAGTCAAACTAAAGCAAATGAAATTATATGAAAGTACATAAAATTAAAGTAACTGAAACCAGGGCCTTATGCCCCTTAACGCAAAACTCGTAGGCAGCCTTGATTTACCCCCACACCCCTTCACAGCAGGAAGAGAGGAAAAAAGAGCACCTCCGCCTTTCTCACGCTGCTGCAGGCCCCCACTACGCAGTTGCAGGTTGCACTCCGAACCAGCATGTCTTTCTCTCTCTTAATGCTCCAGAAGACTAACTGCACTGCTAGGGTGCCACTCCCTAAATTTATCTTCCTCCAGCAATTCTGGACTGCAGCTAAACGTGTCTTCTTTCACCTCACACTTAGCCGCTACTGCTCGGCTTCGGCGCTGAGGGCCCTGCCCAGGGAAAGTGTTCTGTACCAGTCTATGCCTGAGTGGCAGCTCCTCACTCGTTAACAGGTTCAGGAGCCGTCTCTATCCCCAGAATGCTGCCGCCAACGAAAGATTCCCCCCCCCCCATGCACTGCAGAGGGGGAGCGAGGGGAGATTGCCCTCCTTGCTGCCTCTTAAGACTGCACTGATCTGGAATCTTTCTCCCTTGAATGGCTTCTTTTTTTTTTTTTTTTAATAAGGCTAGCCAAAAGAAAATAATGAAAGACTATAAAAGAACAACCCTGCAACTACAGGAAATAGGAATTACATTTACCTGGTAATTGGG
This sequence comes from Ichthyophis bannanicus, assembly GCA_033557465.1. Taxonomy (NCBI): domain Eukaryota; kingdom Metazoa; phylum Chordata; class Amphibia; order Gymnophiona; family Ichthyophiidae; genus Ichthyophis; species Ichthyophis bannanicus. The sequence continues at coordinate 175,593,289 of CM066031.1, forward strand.
GTTCCTTTAGTGACTCCAGTTTAGTCCTCAACCTCTGGGTAGTGAACCTCCTCCTGAAGCTTGGAGACTGGACATGTCAAAGTCATGACATCACTGGATATAGATTGCCGATCTCTCCCATCAGCCCCCAGTGAACTATTGACAAAGCAGACTCAAAAGAGCAACAAATCAGTAACTTTTCTTTTTCAACTTAACATTATATTTAAGGACATGCCTAACATATACCCTAACTACATACTAATCCTCTTCCCGAAGGGAAGGAATTGCTTCTTGCATTCTCTCCTTTTCATCGAATGCCAAGCCTTAAACAATCTAGCGCAATATAGCAATATATATAACACCCTAACATAATATAATATAATAAAATATAAACGTACAGTGCAAAGCCAAAGTGAACATTAACCGAACGGACACCCAGGAAGGCCTATATCCACTTTTAACCTTGCCCTTCCCCCACCAGAAATGACCACTGCCAAGACCACACCCCCAGACAGGAATGAGGACTAAACTGGAGTCACTAAAGGAACCACAATTACCAGGTAAATGTAATTCCTATTTCCTTATCGTTCCTCCAGTTTAGTCCTCAACCTCTGGGATGTATCAGAGCAGTACTCATTGGGAGGGACCTTTCTAGCCATATCTCAACACCGTCGCCCCGAAAGTGGCATCCTTAGCCGCCAGAACATCTAGGTGGTAGTGCTTACTGAAAGTATGGAGAAAAAATCAAGTGACCGCTCTACAGATGACTACTGATGGAACCAAACTGCGCTCCGCTCAGGAAGTCGCTTGCGCTCTAGAAGAGTGAACTCGTAAGGCCACTGGGACTGTACGGTCCCGTAGAGAATAAGCCAACACCATCGCCATTCTAATCCATCTCCAGATGGAATCCTTTGCCGCAGCCTCCCCTTCACGGAGCCCTCTGAACAGTCCAACAAGAGGCGACCCGCCTTGCGAAAAATTTCGGAAACCCATAATCACTACCGCAGCATTCTCTCGCCGTCCAAAGAGCGCCAGCTATGGACCTATACGCTGTCCTCCGCCGAACCTAGCACTGGAAAAGCAGCCATGTAATTCAGGTGAAACAGCGAAAAAACACTTTTGGCAAACAACAATGGCACTGGCCGGAGGGCCATCTTCTCTTTGGGGAATAAAACCAAAAACGGGTCTTGACAGGACAACACCTGCTACTCTGAAATTCGCCTCTCGAACAGATGGCCCCCGAACATACTGTCTTCAAGGTTAAATTCTTCACTGCCGCCTGTTGCAAGGGTTCACATGGTGCGCTAGCGAACGCCCCTAAAAATGAATTGTGCTCCCCCGGGGAAGACTATTCTACGAGAGGGTGCATTATGGCACCCACCAGAGATAACATATTACATTGACCTGAGTAGGAGCAGCAAGCCCCGTACATTGCTCCAATAGCAAGACAGAGCTGCTCCCTAAATTTTCAAAGAACTGGCCGCTAATCCCTTATCCAACCCGTTCCGTAGAGCTGGATATCCAGGTAACTGACATTGAAGCCACACGAACGCGCCTCCACAGACACTAATCCTCAACGATGCAGTATCTACACACATGTGCAAGGGAATTAGCCTTTTTTTTTTTTTGCAGTAAGGTGGCGATCACTGCTGCCAAGTAACTCCTTATCCTTAACCTTACCCTCTCCTGGCCACACCGTAAGCGAGAACTAATCCCCCTGAGGCATCGAAGGGAACTCCGGAACACAGACCCTTCAGCATCGGTAACCTCCATGGCTTCCTGTTGGGCCACCGTATGAGGTCGATGTCCCACGAGCGTCTCGAGCAGCTCGAGGCCCCCCAAGAACCTTTCCCTGAGATGCTTCCACATACTGAAGCACTTGCCTATGAGAGACCCCAGAGGAAAGACCTAGAGTAGAGCAGACGACGACCACCGTTGTATCAGGGTGTCGATGCCCTCCGACAGCCTTTTGCATCGTCTGCGAAAGAAACGATCGTTTTTTGCCGCCTAAAATGTCGCCATGAGGACTATTGACCGTCCCTATTTGCGGCCGATATGTTGAAACACCTCCGGATGCAACTCCCATTCTTCGGCTTCTACTGAAACCCAGGTGAGGAAACCCATAAAATGCGCTGTCGAGATCCCTGGAAGCCGAGGTTCTAACTGTGCAAATAGACACTCTGCCTCGGAGCTGTCGAAGAACACTCGCACCACTCGAACTGCCAGCATAGCTGTGAATGCCTGGAACGGCCTGCGCCCCGCTCACCGTTCCAAACGGTAGATGGACCACTGGGTCTCCTGCCTACTCCCAGAGCCTCACGCGAAAGTATCTCTGCAATGCAGCTGAGTTTAAAAGTTGTAGCCAAGCTCCTGGAGGAAAGGTCGACAACCTTGTATTCAAGCGCACCTGAGAAAAATCTGAATGTAGCCAATTATTTTATTCACCATCTTACCAGAGCGCTAACTCTGTTATACATGTAACAGCACTCTTTGACTACGAACATACCTGAATTTGCTGCTCGCTCCGTACAAACAATGCATATGCTGTTTGTCTTTCAGGGAAACTGCGTGGAACCAGAGACTTGGACTGGCCCTGATAGAAAAACGGACACTAGACTCGAAGGACCCTGAACTGAGCTAGCATGGCCTCTCCTGCACCCCTATGAACAGAACCTGCCCCAGAACTCTCTCTTGGATGTACCAGGACGAGCCTAGCCCCATGACCCTGTAGCTAGCTCACACAGTGCCGTGAGGCTGTGATGTCTTGGAGGGATGGAGTCCTAGTGGCTGGGGCAAACTGCTAGAGAACCCAGAGTTCAAATCCTACTCGAAAACAGCCACCCTGGGCCACAAGCACTGGGGTCCCCGGTCCCACAGGTGGTCCTTCCGGCCTTTTCAGGGACCAGGGGAATATAAATATAGTATCTGAAAGTATGCCACCTAGGTTTGAAGAAAAAACAGCATACTAAATAAACAAATGCCTGGGATCATGTGACTTCTAGAAACCCCTGGCAGTGAAGTACCATGAAGGCTGGTGCTGGCAGGGGGCCGCCTTTTTCTGTGCTCCCCGTCCTACTGCCAGCATTGAAAAGAGACTAAGTTGCCCAGTGGCCTGGGAACTTGCCTCCTGGGTAGCAGCGACGGAGAGGGGCTAGGATCTGGCAAACAAGTCAAAGACCAAGAGAAAGAGGCGCTTGTGCCTGGCAGCAACTATAGTGAAGCAAAGATCATGAAAGAGCAGCTTTCACTAGAACCACTCTGTATGAACACAGCCCTGTAGGTGAAGGGTTCTGAGATTTTCATAACAAAAGTTTCAAATACACACCATTGCTTTTTGACACCTCTGGCCACGCAAGCTCTCTTCCCAAGCTTCCTTCATGAAGACGTTAAAAACCTATCATGATTTCAGTGCTTTGGTTTATACATTTTCGACCTCCAAATCATGGTTTTCAACAAATCAAAATAGTCAAACACAAAGTAAACAAAAGAAGCGACTTCCCTTAAAGCTCATTATACAATGCAATGTTGTTCTTAGCATTCTGCAGTTTTGCGCATGTTATGCTGAAGCGCATGCCTGAAATTGAGATAGTGTAATTGTTATGTTTGTTATGCTGGAGCACATGCCTGAAATTGAGATAGTGTAATTGTTATGTTTGCTATAGATTTCATATCCAGCCAAATAGCTCAGAAGCAGTTTGCACAACTGCATGAAGTACTCTCTCCCCCCCCCCCCCCCCCCCCCCCCCCCCCCCCCCCCATCATCAGAAGGAACCAAGCTGGTCGCATAGGTTTGTGAGATTCTTTTTTTTCTTTTTTCTTTATTTTTTTACTCTGGTCAATAAAAGGCATATCGCAACCCATGAAAAACCCAGTTTTCAGCTTGAAGCACGAAGACTGCTAGAACCCTGACTCTTCGGTTGCAAATAATTAATTCTGGAATTAATGGGATTTCAGCATTCTAGGCTGCTTCCCATTCCACCCCTTCAAACAAGATCACAGCCTTCCTTAATTATCCTCTAACAATAGTGAAGGTAAAATGTATTAACCACCAAAAGGGGGAGCACTGGCATGCCAAGTCTGCTCCTGAGTGGGGGTGGGTGCCAATGTATAGCCATCCGGCGTCTCTGCTCCTCCCAGTAGAGCTTATGCTCCTCAACGCGCCTCCAGCACATCCCCTCTTCATAGCGCCTGGACGACAAAAGGTATCGAAATACCACTATTTCATCCGACACCACAATGCTACCTTACAACATGGCCAACTTAAGGCCTAGAGGATTTTTTGTTTTCTTTTACCTGTAGGGATCAGTCAGATAACTGCTGAATATATAGTCTGTCACAGAAGGGACCATTGCGCTTACCTGCTGCCCTCCGGTGTCCATAGGGAAAATTACGTGCCTGCCGTCAGAATAAAAAAAAAGACAAACAAAAGTGAACTCCTGACCGCAAACTGGCCCGTGGACTTGGGAGCCCTGAATAGACAAAGTTAGACCTTCTACTTGCCTCTACAGAGAAGACGCCCCGCTTTTTTTTTTTTTATTAACTCTCCGGCAATGTAATGACTAGAATCTAATTCCTCTAACCTAGGACATTAACTAGTGCCCCTTCTAACCATCTAAGCCAAATAATAAAATTAAAGAAATCTAAAGGAAATAAAAAATACTGCCTTCATGTGCTGCATATCTGCGCCAAGGCAAATGCGCGGGCAAATGCGCAAGGCAAATGCGCAAGGCAAATGCGCGGGAAGAAAAAACTGGTCCCCACAACCGTCATGCCGGCCCGCCACCGCCAAAACTCGATGGCGAGTCCCGGATGTTTATACCTGTGAGAGCTCTGCCAAACTTTAAAAACAGATTGAAGGAAGCCTTTGCCCTGATTAGTTTATTGTAAGTATATTCAAAGGGGTCCTCCCGCTAAATTGACGGGGCCTAAGAACAAAATAACTAAATTAATTAAATTAATCAAATTAGATGAAATAAATCAAGTATATAAATTAATTAAAAGAAAAAATGCTTTCCCTCTAGAACATGAGCCTTCCCCGAACGCGGGCCACTGCCAACTACTGCTACGCAGCATCCGCAAGGGAAGAAAATGGCGCCAACCCGTGCCGGGCTCGCGCTGGCACCCAAAACTCAGCTTGTTTAAATTTGGCAAAATTCCCTTCCATGTCCGAAGACCTTACCTGACGAAACTGGAAGGAAACGCTGCAGCTAAGGCGAAAGGAGACAGACTCCCATGCTGCAATGCCGCCCAACTTAGCTGTGAGCGGCCATCGTGGCGAGAACCGGTTTGCCAACTCAAAAATTGACGGCCTTATCCCGCAGCTGCGGTAAGGCGCCATCACTGACACCCACACAGAGTGCTGGTATGACTTGCGGAGCTCTCCCCCGTACTGTCCAGGGAGAGAGATCCAAACCAGCAAGCTCTCACAACGCTGTGGCCAAAAAGGGAAAAGCCAGCCATACAGCCCCTGGGGTAGAACTGACCAGTTCTTTTAAAGGGGCAGCTCCTCCAATTGATTGAATTACCGAAGTTAAAATATGAAACTAAATTGAAAGAAATAACTTAAATAAATTAATGAAAGTAACTTAAATAAACCAATTAAAAGAAAACTATATAATTTAATTTAATTTATTTTATTTTTTATTTATTTGCATTCTCTTATATAACGTGCTATTCTGCATCAGTGCGGTTTACATTGAACAAACTGAAATTACATTGAACAGGGCATTATAACTTGGAGATAACTATTTTACAGGGAACATAGGCTATGGAGGGTTAAGTGGCTTGCCCAAGACCACAAGGAGCACCTGTGGGACTAGAAACCCCAGTCCTTCCAGCCCAAGGTTGCTGTCCTCTAGTGGGATTTGAACCTTCTGGCCAGAAGTACCTTGCCCCCAACCACTAGGCTACTCCTCCACTCCAACCCTAAACTCCAACACTTTTCAACCCTAAACCCTGCCTAAATTGCTCCTCCTCTACTCAAGTGAGCCCAGCAGCTAGGCTCACTACGTCCTCCTGCTGCATGGAGACTGGTCATACTGGGGGCTGATGGGAGAGATCGTCAATCTATATCCAGTGATGTCATGACATGTCCAGTCTCCAAGCTGCAGGAGGAGGTTCACTACCCAGAGGTTGAGGACTAAACTGGAGGAACGATAAGGAAAAAGCTAACTCAAACTAGAAACCTATGGCTCCTTACCTGTCCCTTCAGTGAGTCCAACACCTTGGCTCACTGCCTCCTCCAGTTGCTTGGAGACTGAGCTTATTGGAGCTGGTAGGTGGTGCCAGCTGCTTAAGAACATTTGTGTCATCAAAAGATGACATCCTCAGTCTCCAAGCTTCTGGAAGAGGTACACTATCCAGAGGTATGGGACTGAACTGGAGGGACGATAAGGAGCTGCCATTAAGTTGTGTCACGGAACTAACTCACCCACCCCATCACAGGAAGCTGTCTGAAATATGATCTCCTCCCTGGCAGAGCCCCCCCGCCCCCAACTCAACAGGATCGGACTACACAGCAAACATCAAGTCAAAGAAACTTCACAGCTCTCAGGCAGACCTCTGCACTGCAACTGACAGGAGGATAAGGCTCCAGGTAAAAACCTGCTGTCTTTAGTAGTAATCTAATCTTCTTATTTATCTTTATTTATTTATTATACATGCCTGGAATTCTCAAATGAGGAGTCTAGCTATGCAAGGCTCATCCCCTTCCTGCTCGGAGACTAAAAATACTGACTAGGTGATTGCAATGTGTTCCTTTATTTATTTAACCATTTTTTTATACCGCTCTGTTCTTCACTCAGAGCGGTTTTCATTGAAACTCAACATAGTACATAGAACGAATAAACAATATACAAGAATACTCGAACAAGGGAGGGAAGAAGAGAGGTAACAGGGTTAACTATGTACAGGGTCATGGAATAACATCACTAAAGCTTGGAATTCTCAGTCTCCAATCTGTTGGAGGGGTGTGAAAACCCAATAGTATGGACTGTAGTGGAGGGACGCTATGGAAGTAGTCATTTGACTCCAAAGCCTGCTACAATGTTTTGCTAACCTCTGGAATTCATGCGTGCAGCTTACGCTGCCCATCAGCAAATGTAGCCAGGTACATGAAAAAGCCAGGACCCTGAACCTTTCACAGCCCAGCTCTGCCCTTCTCAGGTGTCTCACATGTGCCTTCCCAGAAGGCGATAACCACTGTTCTATTGTCCATGATACGTCCAACAACAACTCTGTTGCTTTCACAGCTCTTCCACCTACTAAAATCATCCTATAACCATCCTCAAATATATGCATATAATAACTGGACAAATAACATATCTAAGATTCAAGGATATCACGGTCATACATCTCTACAAGCTGAATGCTATGGCAAAATGCATCTCCACAGATAAGACTATGGTTACATTGGTGATGTCTCTGTGACAAGTCCCAATCAGACTACATAGTGGAACTATGTCCCTTGCATGATACTATACATCTGTTGTACATGCATGTTTCAGAATTGATATGTGTCACGTATTGGCCAAATGGAGTAAGTAAGGAAGTGTGATGAACTGTGCAGGTGACCATCCCATGAGTATGACTTATCTTCATGTACTACAAATAATATGTGATGGAACAGGAGATGTGCTGCCCAGGTTATCAATAAAGGTTCCACTTATGTATCACTGGTTATGTACTGGTTGAAGGTTCAGGACCTTTGGTGATGTGGTGCAGCAGAGTGAATAGAGTAATGCTGTCAGACACATCTGATTGCAATATGCATGCTTGTAAACCAAATGTCCTATCATAACACATTATGTCACTTTGTATGTGTCACTGTGTGGTGCATATCAGAGTTGTCACAATGGCGGACTGGTGCCGTCATGGTCAAATAGATGTTTTGTCATTTGTTACTCCACAAATAATCCCCTGTGGTTCTCATGTCCATTTCATGCCTTTCATAAATGCCACAGAGGAATCTGCACTGCTGCAGCATTCCCCTTCTCTCTTCACAACACATCCACACCACACATGTGAATACTTTGCTTGACTGTCTCTGATCCACAGGTCAGCAGCTGTGAGCAAATAGATAGCTGCAGTGTAGGACATGTAGGGCCTGATATTCGAAAGGCATTTACACAGTTAACCGTCCAGTTAACCGTGTAAATACCTTAATCAGGGATTTTCAATGGCACCTACACAGTTAATGCCATTGAAAATCCCCAACTATGTCCCCTACACGCCTCGATGCTATCCGGTTAGCATTGGGGCATTTTGGGGGCATTCCGGGACACAGCAGAGGCAGGAGCATTAGATAACCGGGCAGCAGTGATATGGCATGCTGCCCGGTTAGTGCTCTGCACCGAAAAGATGCTGCCTGGTTAGTGTCGGCAGCTTCCGGGTTGTGCAGCGATGCCGAGATATTCAGTGCTGGGGCCACATATGACTCCGGTATTGAATATCCAGGTTTAAGGGTCAGTGGGCAGGGCTATGCACCAACGTGGCACATAGCCTGCCCAGATGAATATCAGGCCCATACTGTCATGTAGTGGTAGCATGTCACTCTGGTATCTCCAGAATACATGTGGGACTGTCCTGAGCTATGTATGAATCTTATATGTCAACTGTTTATAGGACACCTCTGCCATGCCAAAGCATTTGTATGACGCATGTCACTAACACATTCAGTTGCCATGCAATGTTAACCAGCAGCCCTGTGAAACACTGAAGTGTATCTGTAACCTGCAAGGGATACCTGCACATGGGGCACAGGTGCATACAGATGATAAATCTGGACCCCTCACCTTTGAAAACCACATACATAGCTCCTCATTGGGGGTAGGCGAAGGGCATGTCATGTAAACTTTCTTCAAGGCTGTGACACTCTGAGCCATGTGGGCTAGGGCTGCAATCCATGAAGTGTGGATGAGGAGACCTATAAACATAAGCTTTACCTCTTGGGGGGGGAGGGATGTCTCACCACTGGCTCCTCAGTAGCAGCCTCTTCCATTAACCAATCTGCTAGCACTAGTCTGCTGGGTCTCATAGGTCTGATCAGCACCCCTACGTTGCAAGATACGTAACCACATAGCAGCATAGCAGAGCACAAGACCTGTACCATCTCTGTAATGTGGGATGGCATCAACACATGTGCACTCTAAGCAGCTATTATGAAGCTACAAAGGACAGTAGGTGATGTTCACATATCGCTGGCCCTATATGGGCAGGCATTCTCAAAAAACTGCATGAACATACTGTATGTTCTGTCACTGGCATATGAAAGCTGTCTAATAACACAGGTGCTCCTTGTGGTCTTGGGCAAGCCACTTAACCCTCCATAGCCCATGTTCCCTGTAAAATAGTTTTCTCCAAGTTATAATGCCCTGTTCAATGTAATTTCAGTTTGTTTAATGTAATCCGCACTGATACAGAATAGCGCGGTATATAAAAGAATGTAAAATAAATAAATAAATAATACTATCAGAAAGAGTCCATGGGGATACAAACCAAGCCACAAATGTCTCCACTGTAAAACTCCTATAATCATATGTCACATATACTTACACTATCCAATAAACATATAGGTATGACAAAACATCTTATCATGTCAAGTCATTCCACAACATAGTAATCTACTTGATGGTCCATTTAAAGAACATAAGAACATAAGATATGCCATACTGGGTCAGACCAAGGTCCATCAAGCCCAGTATCCTGTTTCCAACAGTGGCCAATCTAGGTCATACGTACTGTCACAACGCCCCCCTGGTGGCACTGGGATGTCACAGCAGGGAGGGTGGACACAAAAATATTTTATGGTGGAGTTTAGCTCAAAGACAGGACCCAGGTTTTTATAGTCCTGGTAGCCTTCTGGGTAACCAAAGCTCCAAAGAATATAACAGTCCGAGGGTAGGGAGAATAAAGGCTTTTATTTCCCGTATTGCAAATAGGTTCAATAGCTCAGAATTTACATCAACACAAAAATGTCCTTGCTTCAGGTTGAAAGAAAAAGAAACATGAACTGAGTTAGACCTGTTAACTTCACAGCAGTACTATAAGAAACACAGATTCAAACCTTCCCCCAGACCACAGCTCTACTCCTCGGCTAAGGGCTCAAAGCTTTCTGCCAGGCAATAGCTGCAATCCATCTCGGGGTCCGAAAGGTCATCCGGGAATTCCACCTGCATTGGTTCACAGTCAGGAATATCTAGTGGCTCGCATTCAGGCTTTTTATACAATGTTTGTACGATGTCCCAATGCGCTGCATCCAAAGGTAAACCTTGGTTTTGTACACCTCTAGAGTGAGGACAGTTTCTCTTGCCTACTGCTCTTATACTAGAGAGTCTCTTGTTTGGCACAGGTTTGTATTTTGTAGCACAAATAGTTCTAGAAGGACAGCATTCCTCTAGGCCCTGCTCCTCCTGCGTCACAGCATTCATAAAATCACAATCAGTAAAATAATGATTACCTTTCCTTTTGGGTTTATCACGGCCAAGTGAGGGTTGATGCTTGTTCCTGCTGTGGTTTGGCTTCTCTGACACCAAGGTAGGCCTCCAGTTCTCCGGCCGGCGTTCTGCTGGGGTTAAGCCACACTTGCACCACAGCTTCTTTCTCTCTGGGCCAGGAATGTCACCTTTCAAAGTAACTCCTTCACCTCCTTCTTGGTTATTCCTCGTTGTGTCTTTCAAAGGTTGCTGGCCTCTACCAGACTCAGGTCCAGGACTCTCTGGCACAGTCCTTCTCCTTCCAGGGTTAGCTTCTTCTTTGTATCTTTCCCACTTGGAAAGTGTATCCTCTCCCCTCTTGGGATATTTGAAGCAGATTCCTTCACCTGGTTCTGTTGAGTCTGCTGGGCTGGTTCCTTCTGTCAGGACTCCTATTCCCTGGTCCTTCTCTCCTTCCAGGAAAGCTCTCCTTTCTCCTTCCAGGGTTAGCTTCCTTTCTGTGTCCCTCGTGTCTCCTGTGTCTGGCCTTTTAAAAGGAATTCTTCCCTTTCTGGATTGGGTGCAGGCCGGTATTGCATCATTGGCTCTGGGGTGTGGCTCCTCAGTCCTCCAGAGGTCCCTCTTGCTCCCCTATATGGCTCCTCGCGATGCTGCAGCCGGTGTCTGCCTCTTTTTTCTAAGTTAAAAGCATTTTCTTCTGTCTGCAGAGGGTCTGCAGTACCACAGTACCTAGCAGTTTCCCCAAAAGACACAGGTTCCGCAATGCTTGTACTGGGTCAAGCATTGATATCCTGGGTCCCTTCTTAATAATGGTTTATGGACCATTCCTCCAGGAACTTGTCCAAACCTTTTTTAAACCCAGCTACACTAACAGCCTTTACTACATCCTCCGGTAACAAATTCCAGAGTTTGATTACACGTTGAGTGAAAAAATATTTTCTTTAATTAGTCTTAAATAGTTTACCCTGTAGCTTCATTGCATGTCCCCTAGTCTTTCTATATTCTGATAACGTAAACAATCGATCTATGTTTACCCGTTCCACTCCGTTCATTAATTTATAGACTTCTATCATATCTCCCCTCAGCCGTCTCTTTTCCAGGTTAAAGAGCCCTAACCCTTTTAGCCTTTCTTCATAGGAGTATCCTTCCATCCCCTTTACCATTTTGGTGGCTCTTCTCTGAACCTTTTCTAATAACGCTATATCCTTTTTAAGATACGGCGACCAGAATTGCACACAATATTCAAGGTGCGGTCTCACCATGGAACGGTATAGAGGCATTATAATATCTTTTGTTTTATTTTCCATTCCTTTCCTTATGATACCTAGCATTCTATTTGCTCTCTTGGCTGCCGCTGCACACTGGGCTGAGGATTTTAACATGTTATCCACAATGACGCCTAAATCTTTTTCCTGGGTGGTGGTTCCTAATGTGGAACCTTGCATCGTGTAACCATAGTTTGGGTTGTTCTTCCCTAGGTGCATAACTTTGTACTTGTCCACATTAAATTTCATCTGCCATTTTGATGCCCAGTCTTCCAATTTATCAAGATCCTCTTGCAATTTTCCACAATCCTCTTGGGTTTTAACAACTTTAAATAGTTTTGTGTCATCTGCAAATTTGATAACCTCACTCGTTATTCCACTTTCCAGGTCATTTATGAATATGTCAAAAAGCAGCGGACCCAGCACAGATCCCTGGGGTACACCACTATTCACCTTTCTCCATTGGGAAAATTGGCCATTTAGCCCAGCCCTCTGCTTTCTATCTTTTAACCAGTTCCTGATCCACAGTAGTACACTGCCTCCTATCCCATGACTCTTTAGTTTTGCCAAAGGTCTCTGATGAGGGACCTTATCAAAGGCTTTCTGAAAGAGGCACAGCACTATCAATCATATAGCTCAATAACTACTGTCTTAAAAAGGACTACAAAAAGGGACTTCTACTTCTGGAGAGAGATCTGCAATTGTAAGTATTTACTTCTGGGACGTTTTCTAAATCTTGGGGAAAAAAGGAATTCTTTAGATTAAAACTGATTAATCTCTGTAGATTAGAATCCAGTGTATTTGTTAAATCGGTTAGGGCCTAGTAGCAGCAAAGAGCTTTTAGTTAAATTAAAAACTCAACAAGTAGCTTTCAGTTTAAGTTTAAAACCCAGCAGAAAACTTTCAGGTTAAATATAAAACCCAGAAGAGAGCTTCTAGTTTAAATATAATACTCAGACAGGGCCTAGTATTAGCAAAGAGCTTTAATTTAGATCAAATCAGAGTAGGGGGGATTACATAATGCACGGAGGTGGGCAGCTGCTTTTCAGACTAGCTCTGGGGCTCCCGCTCAATAAACAATCAACTTAAATGTTAAAACCCAACTCTAAGAGCTTTTATTAGGAACCGGGACTGTTAAGAGTGCTTCTCTCATCATGGAGGAGGTATTGGTATGTATTTTATTTATTTATTTATTGTTTTTTATATACCGCGCTATGTCACTTTCGGTGCAGTTTACAGAGAACAAAACAGAACTTACATAGAACAAGTAGATAACATATTAACTTACATGGAACAATCATATGAGTAATTAACAGAGTAATAGAACAGGTTTGGTGCAGTAAACCTATATAACTTAGGCGGGTATAACTTGGATCAAAACAGGAAAACTATATAAATGAAACTATATATAATGAAATTATGTGTAATGCAGCTATATAATGTAATCAGCATTGTAGGAGGTTTGAGGTTCTTGGTAGAGGGTTTGAGGTATGAAGTAATTTATGTTACCTGTTCATAGTATAGTTGAAACAGATGTGTCTTTAGATGTTTTCTAAAGGTAGAAAGGTCAGAGATTGTATGGATGGGGGGGGGGGGCGGGAGGGAGTTCCAGAGGGTTGGTGCATATAAGTTGAATGCTTGCCCCTTAATGAATTGGAAGCTCTTTCTTACTACAGAAAGGACCATAAGAGTATCTGACATGGTGGATCTTCTTAATCTGTTGTCCACTGTCCATCGTAGAGTCTCATTAAGGGCATTCGCTGAGAGGTTGTTTAGGATTTTGAAAGCTATGATGATAGCTTTATACTTGAGACAAATAGAGACGGGGAGCCAATGGAGCTCTTTCAGGATCGGGGTGATGTGTTCGTACCTTGAGGCCGCAATGAGGGTTTGTGCTGCCGTATTCATTGCCTTTTGAAGGGGGTGGATTGCATAATCTGGAATACCATAGAGAATGATGTTTTATGTGTGGCTCCATTGTCAAATGCTGGTCTAGGGTTATTCCTAAGTATCGTACTTCTTGTTTGGTGCTTATGGAGGAGGTATGAATGAAGGATCCTTAGTGATGAAGAGAGCCTCGTACTTCTTGTAGTTAACTTTTAAGTTATGTTGAATCAGCCAGTCGAAAACTGCATTGAAGCAGTCGATGATTTTAGAGTAGTTTGAGTTGACTATAGAGAAGGGAGCATAAAGCAGCGCATCATCAACATAAATGTGGTAGAGAATGTTGAATGATTTAATTATGGAGCAAATAGGCTGAATATAAATATTAAACAGCAGGACTGATAGTGAAGAGCCTTGTGGGGCTCCTTGTATTTGTAAATAGCTGGATGATGTTTCCGTACCTATGCATACCATTTGCTGTTGTCCAGAGAGGTAAGATCTGCACCAGTCTAATGCTTGGTTCTGAATGCCAATCAGCTGCAGTCGAGCTAAGAGGAGATTGTGGGAAACAGTGTCAAAGGTGGAAGCAATATTGAGAAAGAGTAGAATAAATCCTTGTTTGGATTTGTTCATGCCTAAGATTAGGTTGTTCATTAGTGTGACAAGCAGTGTCTCAGCACCATGATGTAGTCGAAATCCGTGTTGGTTGTCATCTAGTGGATAATGGGCATCGATATGGTCCTGAATTTGTTGCTGAACAATTTTCTCCGTTACCTTGGCTAGGAAGGATAGGCTTGAAATAGGTCTGTAGGATTTTACATCTGTCGGATCAAGTTTAGGGTTCTTGAGTAGGGGTCTGATGGATGCAGCTTTTAGAGGGGCTGGAAATGCACCCATGGAGAATGAAATCTTTATGAGGTGGTGGATATATGTACTTAGCTCAGAGCATGCTGATTTGATCCAAAAAGATAGACATGGATCCGTTGAGGAGGTAGTAGAGTTAAGACCTTTTATCATGCATTCCATTTGTTCTGTTGAGTAAGGGTGAAAAACTCCCAGTGCAGGAATGGTAGGTTGTTTTATGGCAGCTAAAGTAACAAGGAAAGAGAGGAGCCAGGTACAGGAGGCCAAAATGGCATCCAAGCCCTCGCTCAGGCCAATCTATTGATATGGTGGAGGAGGTCACTAATGCAGTTGTGGCGGCATAGGAGACTTGATTTCAAAGTCTTTCGTACCATCTAACCAAGGTATGCCAAGCCATCAGCGAGTACAGACAAAGGATGGATCAAGTCGAACAAAGAATCTCCAGTGCAGAGGACATACAGCACGAGCAGGTCCAGACGCTGCAACGGCTTGAGGAGATGATCAAAAAGCAATAAGAAAAGCTGGATGATTTGGAAAACCGTGACTGTCATAAGAACGCATGGTTTGTGCATATACCAGAGGCTATTGTGGATGAGGAGCTGAGAGAGTACCTCGAAACATGGCTAGCAACAAACTATGCACTGGACACGTCGTTAAGTTCGGTAAAAATAGAAAGAGCCCACCACCTGGGAGCGCGGCGGGGTGCTGGAGATAGGCCCCGAGTGGTGATAGCGTGATTTCTCAATTATGCCCAAAAGGAGGACATTATACGAGCAGTGAGAAAGCAAAGGGCACAAAAACAGGAAGGTACCAAAGTACTGATTTTCCAGGATTACTCTCCAGTGGTAAGTTGGAAATGGAGGGAGTTTGCTGCAGTATGTGATAACACTGGCAAAGAGGGGAGTGTGATTTGCCTTGCTTTATCCAATGAGACTGAAAGTGGAGCACCAGAACAAGCCATGCATTTTTGATACACCAGCAGAGGCCCAAACATTTGTGACTGAGCTGACATAAGGCCAGGAGGCAGAAGTTCAGTCCATCAGGAGCCATGAAATGGACATTGGTTAGTAATATGCTGCCTCTGTGCCCCACTTTCTGAATATATATTCGGGGTTCCTTCCCCCCGGGTGGTGAGGGTGAGAGAAGCACAAAGTGAACTGGAACGCAGGGGTCCTATTTTGGGACCAGGTGTATGGTTGTGGGGGGAGAGTGGAGCTCTGTATATACTACGGAAGTTAAGGGCGGGTTGGAAATTTGCCTTTATGATAATAATGTTCAGTATAAATGGGGAGCCATGGAACATATAGATTTATCTCTGTAATTAGACACATAGAGTGGCTTGTATAGTTAACTTGGAAACAAGATAGCCCTAACTTGTGCAAACTGTGTTTAATTTATGATTGTACCACTGTTAGAAGATGCGGAGCTAAACCCTTCTTTGTAGTGGGGGACATGGCTCTGCGCCCTGAGTAAGTTGCATATGAGAAGGGTTCCGTGCGCTCCCCACTGCTCCACGGCTTCTCCCAATGTAGTTTTTGCTTGTCTCCTTTTGTTTTCTTCTATCTCTTAGTTCTTATGCTCCTCATGGTTTTTTGTTGTTGTTGTTTTTTTGTTATGCGATTGGAGTTTACACGGATGGCAGGTGTTGTCCTCCTCTGTTTATGGTGGCCTTAGCCGCGAAAGGGTATCCCCAGGGGGGGAGGAGTGGAATGAGAAACGGGGGGTTAATGACAGCTAGGTATGCCAGGTTGACCCATACCTAAGTGTGGTGATTCTGGGGCAGTGGACATTCTTCATTGATACTGCCAGCCATTCTTTAATATGTGGCTTATACCTAAACGAAATGGACAGGTAATGGAGAAGGGGGTTGGTAAGCTTGGGTGAGATTGGATAGGTGGGGGGGGGGGGGAGAGGAATCCTTCTTGGGGATGAAGTGTTGACCGGGACCAAAGGGGCTTGGAATTGTTAGAAAGATGGGGACGGATCCGGGAAGAATGTATAGCAGGGAAGCCATAAATAGGGAGGCTGTTAGTGTAGCTGGGTTTAAGAAGGGACCCAGGATATCAATGCTTGACCCAATACAAGCATTGTGGAACTTGTGCCTTTTGGGGAAACTGCTTGGTACATATGACCTAGATTGGCCACTGTTGGAAACAGGATACTGGGCTTGATGGACATTGGTCTGACCCAGTATGGCATATCTTATGTTCTTATGGAATCACGTCTGGGGATTCAAATAGTTATAAGGATGGGCTAGGCTGCTGGGACGGGGGAGAGGGGCAGAGGGCTGGATGACATGGCAAGGTAGATGGGGCAGGCTGTGATACTGAAGGAGAAGATATACCGGTTGGGGGAGAGGTAATGGGGAGAGGATATCAATGCTTGACCCAATACAAGCATTGTGGAACCTGTGCCTTTTATTTATTTATTTATTTAACATCTCTTATATACCGCACTATTGTCATCAGCGCGGTTTACATGAAACAAAACATATACATACAGAAAACTGTAGGGATGGGCTAGGGTGCTGGGATGGGGGAGAGGGGCAGAGGGCTGGATGAGATGGCAAGGTAGATGGGGCGGGCTGGGATACTGAAGGAGAAGATATACCGGTTGGGGGAGAGGTAAGGGGGAGAGGATTAGATATTAGGTTTTGGATGGGAGCCCAATGCATTCAAGTGTCCCTTAAGGAATATCCTTATGGAGATAGATCGAAGTAATGGTTGGAAGGTAATAAGGGGGGTAGGGAGGAGAGAGGATTGGGAACTCATGTGGTCTTAGGCCAAAGGCTTGTTTTGGGAAGGTATGGACGTCCTGGAGCTTGCAGTGGGGGTATCAAAGGTGGAAGTTTAAGGGAACAAGGTACAAGACATATACCACTGTGGAGGACAAGGGAACAGTGGTCAGGGGAGAAGGGGGTGGGCCTTAGGCTTGGGGGGCCAGCCCCATTACAGAGGTGTAAGGTTATCATATGAAGCTTTATAGTTTGAGGCAATAGGGACGGATAAAGAAATCCGCTTAATAACCTGGAATGTATGTGGCCTCGGGAACCCTATTAAAAGACACAAAGGGGTATGTTTCCTAAACCGCGGTAATGCTACTGGCAGTAAGTGCAGCGTTACTGTTACAGAAGCCATATAAGGCAGTGGGCGTGTGTGTGTGGGCCGATGAAAAGGGAGCAATGGGCCGTTTAACACATGTTAACAGGGTACCTTGGCCGTTTAATGCACGTTAACGGACATCGCACGTTAAGGTGACAAGCATGCACCGTAGGACACTTTGCGGCTGACAGACAGGGCATATTTACTAAACCGCGGTAATGTCACCGGTGGTAGGGTCAGTGCAAATGTTACCAAAGCCATATAAGGCTATGGGCGTTTGTGTGTGGGCCGGCGGAAAGGGAGCCATAGGCCGTGTAACGCATGGAACAGGGCGCCCTGACCTCTAACTTGCAGAAATGGTACATCAAGCGGGAAGGTGCCCGAAGGGTGTAAGGTGCCGCCACCGAATGCGCCCGAGGCAAAAGCACCCAGAGGTATTTATTTTTATTTATTTATTTTATTTATTTAGCTGTATTTATATACCGCTTTTCACCGGGTCAAAGCGGTGCTACATAGGGGGGGAGGGAATTAAGTACAAGGGGGGGGCCATCACCGGGGGGGGCAACATTGATGATTCTGACATAGGACGGACTTTGGACATAGTACAGACATTGGACATAGACAAAGGCTTTGAGTTAGAGGTTCATTGTGGGTGAACTCGGGGGTTTGTGGCTTTTTCGGTGGGGGTCGAGTTGAAGTATTCCTGGAAAAGGATGTTTTTTAGCTGTTTTCTGAAAGATAGCAAGTTGGTATTGTTTCTGAGGTAGGTCGGTAGGGAGTTCCATAAAGATGGAGCATAGAGTTCAAAGGCTCGTCTGCAGGTCCGTTGTGAGCATTTGGTTCTTTTGTGAGGGACGGTGAGGGAAATACTGGAGGCTTGTCTCGTAGATTTGCCGTGGGCTGGGCGAGCCAGTAGGGTGCGAAGGTGGTTCTCCTGTGTTTGATGGATAGCTTTGTGGGTGAGTAGGATGGCTTTGTATTTTGTCCGTGCTTCGAGGGGGAGAATGTGTAGTTCCTTCAGAATTGGGGTGATGTGGTCGGTTTTCTTGGCGCTCTGAATGATTCTCGCAGTGGTGTTTAATGCAGTTCGGAGGGGGTTGATGTGTGTGGCTGGAAGTCCATGGTAGATTATGTTGCAGTAGTCCAGATGTGGGAGTGTCATGGCTTGCATCACTGTTCAGAAGTCTTGATGTTCCAGGAGGGGTTTGAGACCTTGTACTGTTCTTGCCTTGTGAAATATAGTTCCGGAGGTTTTAGTAATCTGTTGCTTTAAGGTGAGGGCTTGGTCAATAATAATACCCAGGTATCTTATCTGTGGTTGAATTTGGATGCTCGTAGTTCCTATGCTGAGGTGCGAGGGTGGCGTGAAGTCTGGGTCCTTTGTCACTATGAGGGCTTCGGTTTTCTTTATGTTGATGGTGAAGGCACCCTAAGGCTAGGCACCCAATGTAAAAAGTGCCCCGAGTAGCCAAGGTGCCCTAAGGTAAAAAGCACCCTGAGGGACCACGGCACCCTGAGCCAAAAAGCACCCCGAGAGGCCAGGGCGACCTGAGCCAAAAAGCACCCTAAAGGGTCAAGGCACCTAAAGGCAAGGCACCCTGAGCCAAAAGCGCCCTGAAGGGTTCAAGGCACCTGACATGAAAGCATCCTGAGGGGTAAGCTGCCAGATGAAGGAGCATCAATGGAAGGCAATTAGAAGGTGATGGATGGATAGACAGGTGGCAGTCCATAGATCAGATATCCCGTCTCCATCTGAAATTGTAGTCAGTAAGTGGGATGTGGTCTACAGCTGAGGCCGCGCACACTGCTTGTCCGATAGGCGCGATTGAGAAGAGCATGCATAAAATAGCACTCAATGAAGAAATGTGAGGGTGCCCGGGGCTACGCTGAACCCACACCCCTTGTGGATGGTATGTGCACCAGGCTGGGACAAAATGCCCAGAAGGCAACCTGTGGGAATCAAACTGGACCCCTGAGGGGTGTCCAAATACCGCGCTCCAACCAATCTGCTAAACCTGTAAGGCATCTGCTATGGGAAGACGTACGAGTAATGGGACAGTAGGTAGGTATGTATGTATCTGCCTGCAATGTCTCAGCTTCTTTCAGCTGTATCTCACCCAATATCGCCTGATCTGTGTGTCACGCACATATCTGCTGTGGTTTAAAGATCAGAGGTCATGGTTTGGGTTGCAGACACAACTCATGTGGAATGCATGTGTCAGACAACTGCAGCCGTCACACCAACGCCCCTGTGCAATCTCCCAAACATCATCCATAAATGAAATGGCCTCAAATGTATGTCTCTGCCCTCTGCATCTTAGGTAAGAGATGATGGGAAATGAGGGTCCACACATACAAATTAGAGGGAGCAGGATCTAGCCAGGTAGGGCAAAATTAAATGCCACACCGCAGAGACCCTATGCTTGAAAGATGCCACAGGAGAATCAGTGTAAAGGTGGCATGCACAGATGGATATGTGTGTCGCCTAGAAATACGTACCTGCCTGCCAAAAATGTTTATCTACCCATGCCTCGGCACACAGTGACCCTGACACACAATGATGCCATACACACAGCATCTCAGAGGGCCAGCATCTGAGTAGGTGCTGTGGCAAAACAACCCCAAACCCATGTATGCAGGTAACTAGGCCAGTTACCTGTAGAAATGTCTTCTGACATCCAGATCATGATCTACAATGTTGAGACAGAGGTAGGTATGATGAGCACATGTACTGGCACATTAAAAGCATGTCTTTCACAAGTGCACACTCAGCTAAATACAATACCTTTGTGGTGTCACAGTACTGCTGCTGACTCCCTGCTAGTGCTGTTTTGTCTGCTGCCTGCAATTCCCTGCCTGCTGTCCATTGTTGTCTCACCCGATCCTCTGCTCTCTCCCAGATACCTCTTCCTGAAGCCACCTGATTGGTCCTCACCCTCGGAGCACTGGAAGTGATGCGGACGCGTTTCACGCGCCAGTGCCTCCTTTGTGGAGCCAATATCTTGCTTAAAAGCACCTCCGGTGCGGCGTCCTTTCTGCTGCTGCCTCCCTGCTAGTGCTGTTTTGTCTGCTGCCTGCAATTTCCTGCCTGCTGTCCATTGTTGTCTCACCCGATCCTCTGCTCTCTCCCAGGTACCTCCTCCTGAAGCCACCTGATTGGTCCTCACCCTCGGAGAACCGGAAGTGACGAGGACGCGTTTCACGTGCCCGTGCCTCCTTTGTGGAGCCAACATCTTGCTTAAAAGCACCTCCGGTGTGGCGTCCTGTCTGCTGCTGCCTCCCTGCTAGTGCTGTTTTGTCTGCTGCCTGCAATTCCCTGCCTGCTGTCCATTGTTGTCTCACCCGATCCTCTGCTCTCTCCCAGGTACCTCCTCCTGAAGCCACCTGATTGGTCCTCACCCTCTGAGCACCGGAAGTGACGCAAATGCGTTTCACCTGCCCGCGCCTCCTTTGTGGAGCCAACATCTTGCTTAAAAGCACCTCCGGTGCGGCGTCCTGTCTGCTGCTGCCTCCCTGCTAGTGCTGTTTTGTCTGCTGCTGCAATTCCCTGTCTGCTGTTCTCAATTGTTGTCTCACCCGATCCTCTGCTCTCTCCCAGGTACCTCCTCCTGAAGCCACCTGATTGGTCCTCACCCTCAGAGCACCGGAAGTGACGCAAATGCGTTTCACGCGCCCGTGCCTCCTTTGTGGAGCCAACATCTTGCTTAAAAGCACCTCCGGTGCGGCGTCCTGTCTGCTGCTGCCTCCCTGCTAGTACTGTTTTGTCTGCTGCCTGCAATTCCCTGCCTGCTGTCCATTGTCTCACCTGATCCTCTGCTCTCTCCCAGGTACCTCCTCCTGAAGCCACCTTATTGGTCCTCACCCTCAGAGCACCAGAAGTGAAGCGGACGCGTTTCACGCGCCTGCGCCTCCTTTGTGGAGCCAACATCTTGCTTAAAAGCACCGGGGGGGGGGGGGGGCTAGTGAGCCCAGAGAGGAATGGCTGGGTTTGCTGAAGCTCCGAGCCGTGATCATCCTATCCCCACTAAAATTGACGAAATGTAATTTTTTTAATTCTCCCCTCGCACAGATCTGAGTGTAGGAATGGGACTGGATGTTAATATTGTTTAATTTATGCGGATCGAGTAATACTGCAGCCGTACTCGGATGAAGGATACTTTTGTCGGCTTTGTCCTGGTGCTACTACATATCCCGATGGGATTAAAATCAGCGGAATGACGTTTTATGAATGAGGTCTGTCAGTATGCTCTGGACTTTAGAAACGGAATGAGACATGGAGTAGTTTTCCCTCCGAAGCTCGATGTACAATCGTGAGTGCCTTTTCACTTGTATTTCCCTGATGCCTGAGGTGTCCAGTACCGGCGGCTGATTTTTTTTTTTTACAAAAGTCCGGCTTGGCACTGTTTAAATACCGATCGCAAATCGCAGCCTGATTTTGACGGTTGATTTTGTTCCTGTTTAAAGGGACGCATCTGCCCCTGTTAGATTTTGGGCATTGTGCTTTTGTGGCGGGAAAAAGTGTCTCGGCGGCCATCATTACAGTGTATTGACATGCAGCGCTGGAACGATGAGAAGGTTCATCTCTGCCATTTCACGATGGCGCTATTTTGACAACCTCAATGGTGTGTAATGGAGTCTCCGGTGCACAGATCGTGGCTGTGATTAAGATGCAGTTTCTGGACAGTAATTTGACTGTAGGCTTTTTGGAGTTGTCAACTCTGTTTCAGTCGAGTGACAGCAGCTATTAAATCTGATCAGCTAATTCTGAGAGAGTCAGATACAGACCTCGCTCTCCTTAGTCGGCTCAGCAGGGGGCATTTAAAAGCATCTGATCAAAGGAGGTGGAAACATCACTACCACTTTTTTGAAGTCTGAGGAAAACTAACCTCCCCCATCGTGGTAGATGTCATATACTTTTCCACAAGATTTTGCTGAGCTGCATATGACAGGGCTGTCTGGAGGTTTTTTCGCAGTGTTCTGTGATACATTCTCCATATTCGTCAGATTTACTGGCCTTTTGTGAGCATTTAGCCCCATCTAGTGGCTGTTGCTATCACTGCCATACACATTTCACTTTATTTTTAGGATTTTATTGTGTCTATGAAGAGAGCTAGTGATATTAATATCTCCGCACTCTCCCAGTGAACTTTTCATATGATTGGTCATCCACTCTGCATATTTTGTTAGATTTCGTGATTCATTGCTGGACTTTCAGTACACAGTTTTAGGAAGTTTTGAATATCCGTATGGGATTGTATTACAGATCAGAATGTCTGCTAAGAATCATTACGCCAATGCGCTATCAAAATTCTCTAGGAAGTCTGAACAATCAACATCTAGTCACACGTCCATAGCAGCTGGGACTTCTACTTTTTCAAATGATTCTAGTCCAGACCAGACCATGGGAGCTCAACCGGTATCTAAGGCAGATTTGCTGGAAATCTTGCAAGAATTGCGTTCCTTCCGGCTCGAATTCTCTAAAGCCATTTCGGATCTCCGCTCTGATTTTAAATCCCTAGATGATCGAGTAGCTCAAACGGAATTGAATATTGGGGAACAAATGGACTCTATGGTTGAGCTTCAATCAAAGATTTATAAGCTGGAGCAACTTACTACGGATATGAAGGAACGGCAGGATGATATTGAAAACAGACAGCGGAGAAACAACATAAGAATTTGGGGGGGGGGGGTGCTGGAATCTCCCACTACTGCAGGTAACCTTATTCCATTAGTTCAAGAGATATTTGCTTTTTGCGTGCCGACGAGTGATACCCCAGTTAAAATAGAAAGAGCGCATCGCAGTGATAGTTTGAAGGCTGGGGGAGATGTTAGAACACGTCCCATCATCGCTTGCTTCCAATGTTCTGAAGATAAAGCTGAGTTAATGAGAGCACTTCGTGGAAAATGTTCCTTTTTTCTTTAGAGACTGGGAGCTTCAAATTTATCAGGATTTATCGGCCTTCACATTGGAGAAACGTCGGAGCTTCAAACCATTAACACAGCTTCTACAACAAAAGCAGATTAAATATCGCTGGAACTTTCCTTTTGCTTTGATTTTTGAGTGGCACAATAAACCCCAAAAAATTAAGGAACTATCGGTATGTATGGATTTTGATGATCAGATTCAATATGGAGAGAATCGCATGCCACGACAGCGCAATCAGCGACCGGAGTGGGAAGTTTCAACGCCTAAAAGAAGAAAGATTCCGCACTCTCGACACCAATCAGAAGCAGAGGCTGAGGATCAAGCCCTCAAAGCTATGGACACTGCGGCTCCTCCGTGACTGTCATATGTCTATGTCCTTGTTTCTTAGTCAGGGGTTGTTTATCCTGGTGTTCTGGTGTATGGGGATTATATTATTCAATTCAGGAGATTTTTATGCTGATGATTCTTTTGAGGTTGAGCTAAGGTTCTGCTTAGCTGTCATTATGGGATACTGCACTGGTCTGTGATGGGTGGGGGGGGGTTGGACTGCTCATCCAGAGTTGTTATGTTCAGGTTTGGGGGAGGGATGTAGGTGGCTGCGGTTTAAATGGGGATTTTGTCACCACTTTGGCGACGTAGTAGTCGCTTTAGTTCTTGCACCTTTGGTATGACAGAGAGAGGTCCTTTATTTTCAGGACCAGGGTTGGGGGGGGGTAAAGGGGGTTGGGGGGATTATTAGGGGGGGAGGGATGTGGGGTTTGTGGGTGTGGGGCTTGGAGAAGACAGCTTTTGAAAAATAAGAAATTTGTAGAACAAATTCAAGATTATTGGAAGGAGTATCTAAAATTTAATGATTCACCTGAGATATCTCGTTCCTTGTTATGGGACGCGGGGAAAGCAGTCATGAGGGGACATTTGATACCGCTTTCAAAGGCGTTTCAAAAACAAGAGTTATTACAGCAGGATAAGTTGCGCGCGCAAATAACTGAACTTGAGAAGATACATAAGCGTACTCAGAATAAGAAAATTTGGTGTAAGTTAATAGATCTGAGAGGCAAATTAGCAGCTTTGGAAACGGCAGAAATTGCCTCGCAAATGCAGAGAACGAAGAGTAAATTTTATGGACATGGTAACAAAGCTGGTAAGTTGCTTCTATGGCAATTAAAGCGACAGAGGCTGAAAAAGAAAATTTCTGCCATTGTGGATGATTCAGGCAACCTACTTAAGAAATCTACAGAGATGGCTGATTGTTTGGCTAAATTTTATAAGGCTCTATACATATCGCAGTTTTCGGTTGATACACAGGTTCTGAATTGCTGGTTGACGGAGTCTAATCTTCCTCATATTTTGGAAGATGCCTATAAATCCTTAGACAGACCAATTCAATTAGCGGAGGTGCAAGAGGCAATTCATAAGTTGAAGAATGCTAAGGCCTCGGGACCAGGTTTGTTTCCGGCAGAATTGTACACGGTTCTCTCGGACCAATTTGCGGCCATCTTAGTTAAGGTCTTAAATGGTAGCTCTCAAATGGTTTAAATCTTATATATCCGACCGTTCACAATTTGTACAAATAGATCAAGATCCCTCTCCACCATTTCCACATGAACAGGGAATCCCTCAAGGATCATCACTTTCTGCCCTATTATTCAACTTATATCTGCAACTGATATGCACCATCTTTAAAAGACATAATATAAATTACCAAATGACCCTAGCTATGATAACCTCTCAACCTGCCTCGCCGAAGCCGAACAATGGCTTCGCTCAAAGAATATGAACATTAATTTTAAGAAAACTGAAATACTGTTTACATCAAGAAACCCCAATTTCGCACCTCCGCCAGAAATCAAACTACATAACTTCTCCCTCCCAGTGGAGCATGAAATCAAATATTTGGGAGTCATACTTGATAAAACTCTCAGCGTCACTTCACACATTAAGAAAATAACCAGAACAATCTTCTACAAGCTTAGAACTATCCAGCAGCTTAGACCACTTATAGAAAGTGACGACTTCCGGACCATTACTCAAATTATAATAACACCTCACCTTGATTATTGCAATGGTATCCTTAAAGGCATAACAAAGAAAAATCAAAATATTCTCCAAATGGCTCAGAATGTTGCCGCAAGAATAATTTCCAAGGCTAAATTATCCGACCACATTTCTCCCATTTTATACTCATTACATTGGCTTCCCGTTGCATGCAGGATACATTACAAAATTATACTGACTACATTCAAGTTAATTAACAACATCGCCCCATCTTACCTATCTACCCTTATCCATAGCCCCTCAGATAGTAGACTAAGAAGAAGGAGGAATCTCAATACAGTGCAAGTACCAGATACAATAAGAAAGACAAAGCAAATAACAAGCAACAGCGCTTTCACATACGTAGCACCTACACTATGGAACAACCTCCCTGATCAACTAAGAGAGACAAAAAATCTCCAAAAGTTTAGAAAGGAACTAAAAACACACTTATTCACCCAACATTACTGCCAATTCTCAGATCTAACCTCCCACCCCCCATAGCTCATTCTGCTAATCTGCCAAAAAAATACTCATTCACTTAATAATATTATCATTCCCAAAGCTGATGTTATGTCACAGGTTGTAAATCCCACAGTTCTGCAAATAATCAAGATTTTTTGTTATAATTCTGTAAATAATTAACTGTCTAAATAATCAAAGGTTCTTGTTATGAGCTATATATGATTGCTTTTGTTTATAATGTTCCTTGTACATAGTTGCAATGTTGCATAATGTTCCATGTATTTGTTCACCAATGTTCTATGTAAACCACCACTGATCTTGGGAAGGGGCGGTATATAAAAGTTTTCAAATAAAATAAATAAATAAAATAAATAAAAGGTCTTTAATGAGATATTAATCCACCGAAAATTACCACAATCTATGTATCAGGCTTCTATTATAGTGATTCCTAAAGAAGGTAAAGACTCGACCCTTTGTAATAATTACAGACCTATATCTTTACTAAATGTAGATTATAAAATTTTGACAAAAATCTTTGCGATGAGATTGGATTCCAACATTCAGGAGATTGTACACCTGGACCAGACAGGCTCTATTAAAGGTAGATATGGTTTTGAGAATGTTCGGCGGCTCATTAATATTTGAATGGGGTTGAAGAAAAGGAAGGGACAGTATGCGGTGTTATCTTTAGACGCGGAAAAGGCTTTTGATAGGGTTGAGTGGCCTTATTTATTCGCAACATTGTTTCATTTTGGGTTTGGCCCTCATTTTCAGGGGTGGATGGAGGCTTTATACAGGGTACCGAGTGCTGTAGTTCAGGTTAATGGATTTCACTCATTCCCTTTTAGATTGGGCAGAGGGACAAGACAAGGTTGTCCTCTCTCCCCATTACTTTTTGCTCTTGCTCTTGAGCCTCTAGAGATTCGGTTGCGAGCCCAGGCGGAAGATCTTGGCATTAAATTAGGGCATCAAAATCACATTGTTTCCTTATATGCTGATGATACACTGATTTTTCTCAGAGATCCTGATCGTACCTTACCTATAATTGTGGACTTACTTCATAAGTTCTCTTTTATGTCAGGTTTTAAGGTCAACTTCAATAAATCAGTCTTGTTACCATGTTACCAAGACAAGAGAGAGGATAGAGTTTCGTCTGCTGATTTTTTCCCCATAGTTTCTCAGTTCAGATATTTAGGAGTTAATATACCTGTAAAATTGGAAGACCTATATGTTTTCAATTACCCACCTTTGATGAAGAAGGTGAGGGAGGAGCTTCTACAGTGGTCTTCTTTGACGGTTTCCTGGTTGGGTAGAATAAATGTGATCAAGATGATGGTCTTACCGAAGTTTTTATTTCTTTTTCAACAATTGCCTATATCCGTTCCCAGGAGGTTTTTTGTAGAATTAAAACAGTTGTTGGCCAAATTTATCTGGCAGGATAAACGTCCGCGGATTAATTGGCAGACAATGGTCTGTCCGAAGTCTTTGGGGGGTTTGGGTATTCCCAATTTTGAATTATACTATCATTGTTCTTGCCTTCGCATTCTCCATTTTTGGATGCTTCATCAAAACTCTTCTTGGGCTCAAGCCGAAGCTGCCTGGCTTACTCCTATTCCTTTATTAGCGATACCGTTTTGGAGGGACGTATTGAACATCAATTATTCTCACATCATGTACTTTTGGAACCTGTGTGGCGGAGTTGGGGTAAAATGAGTAAATTATCATTATTGCCTTCAAAATTGTCTCCTTTTACAGTGGTAGGGTCCCTTCCCTTCTTTGGGTTTGTTGGGGAAGGCCTTCGTTCCTTTAGGGCTCAGATTAGTGTTTCCTCCATGTTTGAAAATTTCAAATTTCTGTCCCAACAACGATTGGAAATGCTTTTTGGTCGTGCAGTGTCAGATTTTCAGTATTTCCAATTTAGGCATTGTTTTTCAGAATTGAAGTATCTTACTGCTGGAACTAGACCTCCGAGGCAATGGGAAACTATTCTTTTTAATGGTTCCCGCTCAAAGGCTCTTTTAGCCTGTCCTTGGATGTCGCTACTTCTTACTCCCCTCCTTCCTTTCTAAAGCACTGGGAGAGGGATTTGGCGGATAGAACGGAGGAGTTTTGGACTGAAACTAGTTCTTATTCGCATAAGTGCTCTATTTCTTTATCGCTTGTGAACACACAACTGCGTATTTTATTTAGAATGGCTATTACACCTTAGAAATTGTTTCGGTGGGGCAGGGCAGATGATCCTCTGTGTTGGCGTTTATGTGGCCAGAGGGGGATGTTTCTGCACATGTGGTGGGATTGTAAATATATTCAGTCCTTTTGGCAGCGAGTTCTCAATCAAATCGCCAATAAACTGGGGGTGGTGCTCCCTTGTTGGCCAGAGCTTTGTCTTTTGGGTTACCTCCCAGAATTGGATTTACTGTATGACAAGGGTCGATTGGTAAATTGTTTACTATTAGCAGCTCGCTCGGTTATTGGGCGTTTTGGAAGCGCTTGATGGCTCCTACCATGTCTGAATGGTGGATAAAGATTTGGGATATGTATAGGATGGAAAAATAACAGCTATCCTTAGGGACCGGACAGATAGTGTGGCACAACTTTGGGCAATGTTTTTGCCTCTTGGTGGGGGTTGTTCTCCCTAGTTTTTCCGTTGTATAATGTTATTTGGCATAAGCCAGAATTTGGTACATACTGCCACTCCTTATTGTGCTAGGTCTGCGTTTCTGTTTACCCTGGAATCTTGTATGAGAAGAGGAAGATCTTCAAGGTTGAGCTGGGGAGGGGAGTGGTGGGGGAAAGGGGGTGGGTGGGAGGTGCAGTGGGGAAAGATGAGGTGGGTTAGGGGATTAGGATCAGATGCTTTTCTCTTGATTATCGTAGGCTTCCTGCCTATTTTAGGGACTGAAATGTCGTACTGCCTGTATTTCTGATTAATTATATTACGGGGGGGGGGGGGTGTTATATCTGTTTATCTGTTTATGTGGCTTTTGATATAGCAGTTAGCTAGGGTAGTGAGGAAGTTGGACATTTGTGTATAAAGTGAAATGCCAGTATAAATATACTAATGAGGACGTGATTAAGCACTGTCTGTGCGGTGTTGTTTCCGTCTGCCTTTTCTCTCTTATCTTCTTTCTTATCTTTTTTCTTTATCTTTCTCTCTTTGTTGAGGTTCGGGTCATGTTTTACTATGTGATGTTGACTCTGGATGCCTGCTATGTACTCACCGAATTAACTAGCTCTATTGGCCATATGTCTGATTATTATTGATTAGTAATATAATTCTGGGGTTTGGCCTCTTGGTTAATTTATGTTGGCGACATGTTGCTCTTAGGTTGGGTGGTGGGGGAAGCCGTAGGAGTTAGTCTGACATTGTATTGTTTTGTGGTATGTATTTCCTTATATCTGAATAATAAAAATTGTTAAACAAGAAAAGCACCTCTGGTGTGGCGTCCTGTCTGCTGCTGCCTCCCTGCTAGTGCTGTTTTGTCTGCTGCCTGCAATTCCCTGTCTGCTGTCCATTGTTGTCTCACCCGATCCTCTGCTCTCTCCCAGGTACCTCCTCCTGAAGCCACCTGATTGGTCCTCACCCTCGGAGCACCGGAAGAGACGCGGACGTGTTTCACGTGCCCGCGCCTCCTTTGTGGAGCCAACATCTTGCTTAAAAGCACCTCCGGTGCAGCGTCCTGTCTGCTGCTGCCTCCCTGCTCGTGCTGTTTTGTCTGCTGCCTGCAATTCCCTGCCTGCTGTCCACTGTTGTCTCACCCGATCCTCTGCTCTCTCTCCCAGGTACCTCCTCCTGAAGCCACCTGATTGGTCCTCACCCTCAGAGCACCGGAAGTGACGCGGACGCGTTTCACGCACCCGCGCCTCCTTTGTGGAGCCAACATCTTGCTGAAAAGCACCTCCAGTGCGGCATACCGCGCCGCAGAGGTGTGTGCCGTGGTCGCGCGCTGAAGGTGCATGCCCAAGGAACAGGACTTGCTCCTTGGGCGAGCTCCTTGGGGCGAATCCGGGGGCGGGAGAACGGAGTCCCCTCAGGTGGCAAAATCTTCCATAGCACCTGTCCTTAAACGCTCCTCGTCTCCCTCTCACCCTCCCACTACTGGCATTCCAGACTCCTGGGTCTCCTCTTCTAAGCACTGTGGTAAGTCATATCTCTTTTCCAATTTTGCACTTTCTCTTCCCTACACAATCTGGTTTCTCCTTATTATGTCTTTCATTCCAGTATACTGGAGCTGGCGTCCCACCTCCTCCATCGCATCTGTTTCTTCAGACTCACTTTCTCGTAATTTCTCCAAGTTGGTCCCCTGTTCTTGGTATCCTCCTGTCTTGCCTTCCCCCAGTCCCTTCTGCTTCTCCAGCTCGCTCTCTTAAACTGTCGCTCTCTCCGTTCTAAAACTGTTCTAGTCCATGATTTCCTCTCTCAGCACGCCTTTGACGCTTTCTTCCTTACTGAAACTTGGTTAAGGGATGGTGAGGAGCCACTTCTAAACCACTGCTTGCCTCCAGGCTATTCTGCTCTGTCCACCACTTGCCGGGGCAGCAGCGGCGGAGGGGTCGCAGTTTTATATCGCTCTTCCCTCCCTTTCCAGGAGCTTTCTTCCCCTGCACTGCATTACCCTGAGTCTCTGCTTCTTCGTCTGGGTTTCTCTCCCTCGCTTTATTTTCTCCTTGTCTATGTTCCATCCTCTTTGTCTCCCCAGTTATGGGATAACCTCCTCGCCAACATATCTGAAGCCACTCTCCTTTATCCCCATCTCTTGATTTTAGGTGATTTCAATATCCACGTCGACTCGCCCTCTACTCCCCGGGCTCGTAATTTTCTGACCCTCTTGTCTGATCTCTCTCTTGTCCAATCCGTTTCTTTTCACGCTCATTCTACTGGGCACTCCCTGGACCTACTTATCTCCCCTGGATCCTCCCCTTTCCCCCCTTCTTCCCTTTCCTCTCTTCCCCTTCCATGGACTGACCATTCCTGTCTCCTTTTCTCGCTCCCCTGTCCCTCCACTACCCTGACCCCCCCCTCAATTCTCTTTCCCCTTCCACCCTGTCTCGTCATATTACTGTCAACACTCTCCATCAGTTTCCTTCGTCGGATACTCTGTTCCCTCCAGACTTTCATCTCCTTTCACCTGACTCCCAGGCATGCACTTGGAATACGACTCTCTCCCCTGCCCTCGACATCATTGCTCCCCTCCATCCCCCTCGTCTTCCCCACCGATCTACCCGTCACCCTTGGTTTCGCTCTGGGCTTTTTCTCTACTGTAGGTACCTCTGCCAAGCCAAGCGTCTATGGCGAAAACGTCCAAACTCTTCCACCCTATCCCACTTCCGCTCATCCCATCGCCACTATCGTTCTCTTCTTCACTCTGCTAAACAGAACTACTTTTCTAACCTCATCACCTCCTCTTCAAACTCTTCTCACCAACTATATTCCATCCTCCGCTCTCTTTCTGCCCCTCATTCCTCCCCCACCCCCCATCTTCCCTTTCTACCCCAGATCCTTCCTCCCTGGCCTCTTACTTTGTTTCCAAAGTCCAGTCTCTTCGTCTCTCATTTCCCTCCTGCCCTCCCCCTCTTTCCCCGCCCTCCCCCTCTTTCCCCCCCCCCTCCATCCCTGGTAGCACCCCATCCCCCATTCCCCCCCCCCCAATTCTTCTCTCTCCACCCTCCCCTCTCTCTCGCATCACTGGTCCACTTTTGAGCACATTACTCCCACTGCTCTCTCCAAGGTTTTCTCATCTACCCGTAAAACCTCCTGCCCTGCAGATCCTATTCCTTCCTCCTGGTTGCTGGAATCCTCCCTTGCTCTGTCCCCCTTTCTTCTTTCCATATTTAACTCTAGTCTGTCATCTGGTATCTTTCCCACCTCTTGGAAGCACACCTATGTCCACCCTATTCTTAAGAAAGGTCCCCTAGACCCCCACCTCTCCCTCCAGCTGGCGTCCCATCTCTAATCTTCCCTTCCTCTCTAAACTTTTGGAAAAACTGGTTTTCTCTCTGCTCTCTTCTCATTTCGAGGTTTCTCTTACCCTCTATCCCCAGCAATCAGGCTTCCGCCCAGGTCATAGCACAGAATCTGTCCTCCTTTCTCTTCTCAATGATCTTCACACTGCTCACGACCGTGGTTTGCTCTCTCTTGCTGTTTCCCTGGATCCTTCTGCTGCCTTCGACCTGGTTGATCATCGCACTCTCCTATCTCGCCTTCAGGATGCCGGCCTCTCCGGTTTGGTTCTTCATTGTTTTCACTCCTTTCTGTCCGGCTGCACTTTCTCAGTTCAAACTGGATTAGGGTCCTCATCTCCCACTCCTCTTCCCTGTGGTGTTCCTCAAGGTTCTGTCCTGGCTCCGCTTCTCTTTAATGTATTCCTAGCTCCCCTTGCTCTTCTCATTCAGCAACACGGTGTTTCTGCGTATTACTATGCTGATGATATCTTCCTTCTTTACCACACTGACTCTGCTGCACCAGATATCACTACTTTCAATACTTGTCTTTCCTCTGTTGCTTCTTGGCTCTCTTCCAATTTCCTTCACATCAATCTCTCTAAAACTTCCGCTATCTGGTTCACTTTTGGTAACCCCCCTCCTCCCCTAACCCCTCTGTTCTTTTCCTCACCCATCCCCACTGTCTCCTCCTTACGGTATTTGGGCGTAATCCTTGACTCTTCTCTTTCTTTCAAAGAACACGTCTCTGTCAGCATACATTTGCAGCTGTGGACTCTGGTGAATTCAGTCTACAAAGTTAAACTCTGACCCCCTGGTGATGTCAGTCTCTAGGACCTGTCTGCAGCCCCTCCTTGCTAAATCAAGAAGGGCAGACCTTAAAGGGAGTGGCCAAAGACAATAGCAGACCTCAAGGGGAACTGCTGGAGAGGCACTATAAAGGACAGACACACTTCCTGCTTCTCTCTCCTTCATCGGACAGGTTTGGACACTACCATGAGGCTCTGATACTCAACTCCCTTCACCCCTCCCCCTCTCTCTCTCTCTACCCACATGTTCTGGCCTACCATGCGGCTCTGACCCACAGGTTCTGGCCTCTATCTCTCTCACGCTTCACACATGCACACACACAGATTCATTGATGCACACTGAAACAGCTCTGTAACAATCACTATATACCTATGTATTAAGCCTATTTTTACATAAAAACCTTTCTCCAAGCCACACCTGTTTGCTGGTCTTATTACAAGCCCTCCTGCGTCTGTGAAGTGAAATGAACCCAGGACCTACAGAAGAATTACCGGACTCACATCTTACACTTTATGGGGACTCGTCTCTTGGATTTCACAGCAGATCTCCAGTTGGGTGAGTAATAATTTTGTATAATACATTAAGTAGATTTCAGACAGAGTGAGACAGAATCGAAAGTCCATGTGACCATTTACAATTTTGTTTTGTGGGTTAGACAAGGTGAGATTTTATTGTCAAAAGGCTCTGTAAGAATCTAGAATTTTAAGGACATTACACAGAGTGGCTTGCAATTGTCTTATTTTTATGTATAGGCTTGCTACAGATTTTATATAGTATTTGAACTGCTAAGAAAATACAGAGTTACACAGTTAAATATTCCCTCATTGAATACAATATACATCTTTCCTGATAAAGCTATCACCTCCTGTCCCTTTTAACTTATTTCTCTGTCTCCTGCCAGTAACTATCTTTGTGAGAGCAGGCTTATAGCTGGTTGCAACTGATACAATTCTGTTAATCTACTCCACCCGGTTAAATAGGTGTGAAATACTTTTTAAGTTAGCATTCCTCCTTCTAAGGTTACACATTTGAGATAGTCCAACTACAGCCTTTCTGCAGTATCAAATATGGAAGCATTTGATTTTAAAGAACTTAAAGAAAGTCTAATTTCATACTGTAAGAGAAAAGGAGGTCCATTTGAAAGGGAGTTCCCTGAGTCATCATGGTATAATATTCAAAAACAAATGTTAAACCATGATCAAGAATTCAAAAAGAAAACAAATAAAAGGAAATGCCTTTTCATCCAAGGCATGTGCAGGGGACTAATTAGCATGAAAAAAGACAACTCTGAACTGACTTCTCAGTGTAGCCAATTGACCAAAGAACTTGAGGAGGCACAAATTTGCATTTCTATTCAGAGAACTCAAGTGATACAAGCCACAAATTCTTTTATAACTGTTAGTGAACAATTAGAAGCACTTAAACTTGAATTGAGGCACGTTAAAGATCAATTGGCCTCTGCAAGAAAGCCAACACCCACCCCTCCCTCAGCCCCCTATGCCTATGACACACCCCATCAACAATGCATACCAGCTACTGACAAACAAAAGAATACTAAAGTATGCATAGTTGAACTTAGGAATGGAAAGAATACAGCTGAATCAGAACAACAAAATTCTGATAGTTTATCTCAGCCAGAACCCAGCAATCTCTGTCAGGAGAATAATTCAGAGGACTTAGACATAGCACCCAGTACAGAACTCAAAGCACCAGTTAAATTAATGTTCCAGGAAAATTTAAAAGATAGAGATATAGAAAAAATAGTTGAGAAAATTGGCACTATGCCTCTTAATGTAAATCAGTGGGTTAAATGGGCGATTGATATTCTGATTCACTGGGGTCTAGGGAAATACAGAAGAAAACAATCAGACTTTGATAGACTTATGCATCTGGCTCTAGGGCCACACTATTACAGGGTTGGCTCTCTCACTCACCCATACCAGTTGGTTAAAAGGGGTACTGAGAAACTATTTCACTGTTCCCCAATGCAAGTATTTAAAATTATTTCACCTTTACCAGATGATACACTGGAACAGTTTGCATATAGAGCCTGGATTTTAAAAGCAGTTCTTAATGAGCAGGAGTCCTGGCCCAAGGCAGAAGATTATGGGGAGAGCATGCATAAGGAATTTTTATTAGAATTGCTATCCCCTGAGATTACAAAACACCTTCTGTTATTTTCTGAAGACCCTGAAGCAACCCCTTTTGATACTTTAATGCTCAGAATTGGGTCTGTTTGGAAGACCCAGCCCTCGCAGGTCATTACAGTATAAGAAGCACGGAAGTGGCAGGCCAATGAATCCTCTCGGTACATAAGAAACACAGACAGAGGACACACACCTTGGAGAGCACATGGCAGAGGTACTTTTAGAAACTCCTCAGGTTACATTCCTTTTCAGGAACTCAAAGCACAGAGAGATGGGCTAGAAAAGGAGAAATCTAAATGGGAACAAGACAAACACATACTGCAGATAGAACTAGATAAATTAAAACAGGATTTACAAGCAGCTCAGGACCAACACAAGGCTAGTGCATAGGGATGTCCTGACCTCTTGAGTTCAGATATCAAAATGTCTCAAGCCTTCATAGCCCAGCCTGCCTCCTTTATCTCAGCAGAGGACTCAATTCCAGAGCCTCTGGATGATGAAATGGATACAGGCCCATGACACAATTTAAGGCTTGTAACACCCTTGATACTGGACTCTTGTGCACGCCCCAATGTTATCAATAGAGTAGGGGGTCAGGATAAATTAGCTTTGATTGACACAGGGGCTGGAATTAGTTTTACTAACAGAGCTTCTCCCACTGCAGATCAGAAAAATATGGAAATTTATGAAATTCAAGGAATTAATGACACAGCTTCCAAATGTGTGGCTATCCCAGTTAAATGGGGTATCCCTGTGCACAGTGAACAAAACAAGGAAATGTTAGAAACCACTGCCTCCACTATAGTGAACACACCAAAAGAAATAATTGGAATTGATGTTCTCAACCAGTTAAATTTGGTGGTGGATATGGCTAATCTTAAATTGTGGCAGTATTCAGGAACTTCAAGTGCTTCTAAAACTTTAGTGCATGAAGTCATTCCTATGCAGTTAGCAACTCAGTGCACTAAGGCAGCTCAACAGTATGATCTGTGTGTAATTCCCTCAGAAGTGGCTGATATTCCAGTCTGGCCTCAAGACAAGTTAGATTGTGGGAAAATGAACACAGAAGTACTGTTGGAACGTGAGGATCCTCCACCACAGAAGCAATACCCAGTACCTCATCAGGCTATAGAACTAGTGACTAAAATTGTGAAGATACTGGAGGAGAGGGGTCTGATTAGACCTATTTCTTCCACATGTAATTCACCAGCCTGGCCGAAACAGTGTGCATGGACTGTGCTTCCACAGGGATATAAGGATTCCCCATCAATATTTCATGAACACATGAAGGAAGCCCTGTCACTAGTGTCTTGCAGAGATGAGACCTAGACCAAACCTCCACTTTGTAACTGCACAGTGGGAGGGACCATACTTAGTTACTGATACCTTAGGCCCAAGCCTATCCTAATGCCTGACAACCAGCAGTACTGGAAACACATCACCCAGTTAAAACCATATGGGTAATATGTGTTTTATCAGTCTTTGTTTTCAGCTACCACCTGAAGACAGCACGGACAGCTGCTTTATGAAGACAGCACGGACAGCTGCTTTCTGAACAAAAGTCACTTGAGGACGGTAACTATTTACTCCTGCTGTATAGTTGACATGTGTTTAATAGTTATGTAAATAAGTAGTTAGTTATGTAAATAAGTAGTAAAAATTATTATTATTATTATTTTTGTTTTGTTTTGTTTTGTTGTTACATAGTATAAGGGGGGAGCATTAGATTACTTCCTAGTAGAGTGAAACAAGTTTGCTTTTATTATGTCTCGGTTTCCTGTTGTTCTTGTATCTGCTCTCTTCTACTCAAGTCTCATTACAGGAACTATCATCCGAATATGCACGATTGGCTGGGCTAACTCCACAAGTGGGGTATATCGCTATCAAGAAATACCCCCACCGTTCCCGGAAGGAAAGGATCTGGTCATCCTGAGTTTCTGTTCGGTACAGGACAAGCCAGTGTTCTATTCATTAAACATAACTCAAGTACAGTGGGAGCCACCAGTTTCCACTTCTCTAGAAAGGACACAAGAATTGAGGGCACGCCCAGAACGTTACTTTCTAGGTCCTCCTGCTTTGATTTTGTACAATATTTCCTGTCAGGACAGAGGTACCTGGAAAATAACTTATACATGGGTTGTGAGGGATCAACCGCACATCACTGAGACTTCATTCCTTTTGGATGTATCTTGTTTACCTACTACCCCTCATCCCACCCCTCCCACCACTTCTGCTCCTCCTGTACTCTACCTTTCCGATATCCACCCATTTCAGGAAGGACATCCCTTTCAGATTAAATATGATGCACCACACGATGTTTTATATGATGTGGAATACCATTTTCTTACTTGGCATCTATTTCCCAAATTGTTTCTAGTTACTCACAAATATCCAAATTGCTCTCAGTTTGTTGCCAACCACATACAAATGCTCAATACTTGGTTTGATATGCAGTCAGTAACACCCCGAGCCAAGCAATTACGACACAAGCGTGAATTAATTGATACAATTTTAGGTGGCACAGGGACTGCACTGGGTGCCCTTAATGTAATTGATATAGAGGTGCTCCGTAATAAAATGGGATCCACTGCTCAGCATGCTGCTGATGGTTTTACCTCACAACATATTATTAATGAAGCTTCCTCTAAACTGTCGAATGTAGTTGTAGATACCTTTGCTCTTATATCTCCCATTATAGAACAGAAAATTGTTACCTTAGCACATGCAGAATATAGATTGGGAAAGAATATTTCCTGGGCTCTTGCCTGTGATCAAGTACAGATCGAGCTTATTACTATACTAAAGGAAATTCTGATCACTGCTAAGTTAGGACACTGGCCACCATCTCTCATCCATATGGCTAGTACCAAAATACCTGAATTTGCTATAGCTCACCTTGATTGGTGGACAGTTAGTGTTCCCATTTGTTCACCACAAGGCTGCTCTATCTGTACTTTGATCCCATGGTCAGGACAACACACAGTTATTTATCCTGTTGTTAATATTGGGGTGCAGTTTGATAATATGCTTATGTATCCTGAGGACCATCTCACATGGGTGCAGCCACTGGACGACACCTGGACTTCATTCAAGCCGATGGACCCCAGTTTGTGCGAGCAGATTACATTTCAGTTCAAGTGTCAACCTCACCAGTTTAAAGAGGCTGACACCTCCTGCTGGAACAATTCTTCCTCTTGCTCTCTGACTGTTAAGCTCTCATATTCCCTGACTACCTCACACAGTTTATATCACCTTGGAGCTGGACACTTTTGTTTTCATCTGTTCTTTCCCCAGAATGTTTCTTTTTCAATTGCTCCCAGAATGCATGACATTCGCCTTCCCAAGAACACTTTGTTGTACAGTTCAAACTATTTACCAAACAATACCTGGTGCAGTCATACACCACTGGTCTCCTTCACCATTAATGGGACAACTTACTCCATACCGCTGGTTACCAATGACTCTATGGACATTCCAGACTTTATCTCATATGCTGTGCATCCCTTACCACTTGGCATGGGAGAAGAGACACTATATAAACTGCTCAACTTTACAGAACTCCATGCCTATATTGATCACCTTAAAACAACATCCACTGAAGTGAATCACACCATCGCCTATGAGAATGGACACATTCAACAAATTGTTGGACACTTGCTACAAGATGCTCATGTGTCTGTGTGGGAATTGTTATTTGGTTACTCACCTACTGCTGATCATGTCTTTAATGTTTTTATTCACCCTATTATTATTTTAACTGCTGTACAAATATTGCTATGCATTATCGTAATTTTCCTGTGCTGTAAGATGAAAAAAATGTACATTTCCTTGCAGCGCATGTCATACAGAACAACAACATTTTAAGGTAGTTACACTGAACTTCTCCAGCATCCACCCCTACATCCAGGCTAATTTGGCCTGCTAATTTGGCTAATTCGGCATTTCCTATTACACTGAATACCAGAGTCAGCTGCAGTCTAGTATTGCTTCCTAT
This sequence comes from Ichthyophis bannanicus, assembly GCA_033557465.1. Taxonomy (NCBI): domain Eukaryota; kingdom Metazoa; phylum Chordata; class Amphibia; order Gymnophiona; family Ichthyophiidae; genus Ichthyophis; species Ichthyophis bannanicus. The sequence continues at coordinate 175,632,131 of CM066031.1, forward strand.
CCTCACTCATAGCATCCTGGTACCGTTTGGTTTTAGCCTCCTTAAAAATTCCTGCAGACCTTATGCACTGTTCACTCTCTCTAAGACGGGCACGGAAGTGGCATATTGGGTCCCCCCCCCCCCCCCCCCCCCAGTAGTGGCTGCTCTACCTAAGACACGAGGTTTGGACTCATAAGGAGACTTGTTTATCTCTAGAACACTAGAGACAGTACTGTGCAGGACAGGGGACCTGCTAGACATAGCAAGGTATTTAATACAGGAGGTATTAGACAAGCTGCCTACTATCAGGTAATGGCAGCTGGGACAGGTACCACAGGTTTGCTTCCACCATTTCCAGGCACGAATAATAAAGAAAAATAAAAAAGGTGTGGGAGATGTCAGCATACATTTGCAGCTGTGGACTCTGGTGAATTCAGTCTACAAAGTTAAACTCTGACCCCCTGGTGATGTCAGTCTCTAGGACCTGTCTGCAGCCCCTCCTTGCTAAATCAAGAAGGGCAGACCTTAAAGGGAGTGGCCAAAGACAATAGCAGACCTCAAGGGGAACTGCTGGAGAGGCACTATAAAGGACAGACACACTTCCTGCTTCTCTCTCTCCTTCATCGGACAGGTTTGGACACTACCATGAGGCTCTGATACTCAACTCCCTTCACCCCTCCCCCTCTCTCTCTCTCTACCCACATGTTCTGGCCTACCATGCGGCTCTGACCCACAGGTTCTGGCCTCTATCTCTCTCACGCTTCACACATGCACACACACAGATTCATTGATGCACACTGAAACAGCTCTGTAACAATCACTATATACCTATGTATTAAGCCTATTTTTACATAAAAACCTTTCTCCAAGCCACACCTGTTTGCTGGTCTTATTACAAGCCCTCCTGCGTCTGTGAAGTGAAATGAACCCAGGACCTACAGAAGAATAACCGGACTCACATCTTACAGTCTCCTCAGTCATTCAACGCTCATTTTTCACTTTAAAACAACTTTGTGCCGCACGTTCTTTTCTCACCTCCTCCTCTATGACCACCCTCATTATATCCCTTGTCATGTCTCGTCTCGACTACTGCAATGTCTGTCTTGCCGGCGTCCCCCAATCCCAAATTCTTCGTCTCCAATGTCTTCAAAATACTGCCGTTCATGTTCTAACTCATGCTTCACGCTTTGACCATGTCACTCTCCTTCTAATTCACCTCCACTGGCTTCCCATTGTCTTTCGTATTCAGTTTAAAGTTCTTATCTTTGTGCACAGGGTGATCTTCTCTGGTATTCCCCTGTATCTCGCCGACCAGGTCCATCTCCATACCCCGCACCTTTCCCTTCGCTCTATTCACGCTAACCGTATGTTTCTTCCCCCCCTACCCCCCTTCCCAAGCTCACCTGGAATCCACTCGGTCCTCAGCCTTCTTCTTCCTTGGTCCCAGACTCTGGAACTCACTCCCCCACTCACTCCGCTTAGAAACCTCCTATATGTCCTTCAAAGCTAAACTGAAAACTTATCTTTTTTTGCTCCGCCTTCAGTCTCCCCTTCCCCGCCTCACCCCCCTCCCTTCCACCGCGTTAGTGTGTTAGCTTCCTATCCCCCTCTCCCCCACCGTTTCGCTAGTTGTTCATGCTCTCCTATCCCTTCCTTCCCCCCCTCTGTTATCCCCCCTTTTGCGATGTCAATTGTGTTTCCCTCCCCCCCCTTGTTATCCACTTTTTCCCCCTACTATCTCTGATCCTAACCCTTTTATCTTTTAAAGATTTTATGGTGCTCCTTTTCCTTTTCGCAGCTTTCTCTCTTTTTAATTTTTTTTTAATGTGTGTGAACCGCCCAGATGCTAATCATTTATGGGTGGTATATAAAGTTTTAATAAACATAAACATACTACCCTATGGCCATGAGTGTACAGGTCCCTGAATGTATATGCAGCACCCAATCTAAGCAATGAGGTAAAATACAGATAAGCATATCATAAAATGGTCCTTGTCATGTGTGTGGCGCATTGTCACAAGAGACACAGGATGAACTACACATGTGACTGTGTAAGCTGCAGACAAATTAATAAGTAACAAGCTGTATTGGGAAACAAAATGTTAACATGGTTTGTGAACCAGCCAAGCATGAAAAGCATGGTACAGTACTCAATATAAACATCATCCAATGTTATTGTGTCACAACACATTCATGTACACAAATATGCACAATGTAAATCTACTAATGTCACAGAGACATCCTGTGTGCAGAGTATCACACCTGGCTATGGGAAACAGAGATGACACATGTAGGTGTGGTGCAACTTGTGGGGATGTGTGACAACTTGTCATGGCCAAAATGGCCAATGCAAGGGTGACAAGGAAATAACACACCCCCTATGCAATGTGCCGTTGCTGCAACACACCCATTTTGATATTGTTTCCTGCCAAAACATTTGTCAGTCATGGAGCCATGGCAGCGACATGGTAAAATAAGCAACATGGAAATGACAGTCAGGAATGGCAGACTGCAGTTGTCATTGCTGGTGCTGTTTGATTCCTCACTGCAAATAGTCCGTCTCCCTGGCTGTAATGGTGTGTGGAGCATCAGAGCTATCTTCAAGTCAGAGTCTATAGCCATGGGTGTTGACAGTGAGGTGTGAGGTTTGCCGATAATGAAGACAGATTCCATACCGAGTGACTGTGACAACAAGGGTATGCCAAGGAGCCACATGATACAAGCAGTGGACTGTATCACCAGACCAGTGTGCACTGCATCCACCAATCAGCCAACTGGATAGCAATGTCCAGCATTGGCATGTGTTCCATAACATAAACTCCGTTACTGTATGCCACCCCTTCTCAGGCAGCATCATCTATTGTTAATGTCTCAGCCAACCTGTGGGTGGTGGTGACTGCAGATGCACTGTTGGGGCCTTCCACTGTGGGTGGTCCATGCTCCCCGAAAAACATAAACGAAAGGTAGGTATGTCTGTCAGCATATATCATGAGTTACCATTCCAGTGCCTGCACAGTATATGTCAATGTGGAAAATGATCAACATTAAACCAGCACATTGCCAAAACACAGCTACCATGGAAGGTGTAGGACAGTCAAAATGATCAGTACACATTATGTTCACATCTGCTCTGCCACATAGACATGTCCATGACTATGTGATACATGTGTGGCACAATTCCACATCATGTCTAGCAATGCAACATGACAATGACATCTCAATGTACTCTGAGTAACAAACCTGCTAATGACATACAAGACGTATTATGCTGTTAGGCAAACATTTTCCAATGTGGAGGACATCTGGTGTGTGGTGCATGTGCTGCACAGGGGCTGCCTGGAAATGCCACTGCGTGCAACCAGTCAATCCTGATCCAGAGATGTTGCTCACAGAGTGTGAGATTCATCAGTGTGGATGTCAAAAGAGCATTGCCTGTTGTCCAAAGTAGGCTGACATGTGACAGATGTTAATGAAGTAACATTTTGATTTGCCCCGGACAAAATGTATAACAGTGACTAGAAGAAACACAAGGCATGACATGATCACAGCAGTCACAGGGAGGCATCTGAAACCTAGCAGGATTACTGCTGTCATGTGTACAGTGCCTTTCACACCTCAGACCATAGTGAACATATGTCTGTACAGAGTATCTGTATAATGCAAAATGCTCTGCAGACATACTGCAACATACAACATACGTGCACCTGGTACTAGGTTCCCTGTCTGGGTCCAAGATGAGGCCAATAGAAGCAATGCCATGAGCCTATCCAAGGGCACAGTCATGTAGACTGTTTGAACAATGGTAAGAAATAGTTACATGCAATGTGTAACACCCCCACCTCTATCACATTTGTACACTCAGCATCATAGTTGGGAATGTCAGCAACACTATGGTGTCTAATTACTACTTGCTGAAATCCAGATGGCGACATAAATGGTGACTCAGAGACATGGGGTATATGCAAGATAGGTTTGCGGCAATGTATGTAGGAATATGAGGGAACAGCACCCATGTCAAATGGTGTCTTTTGCCCTCAGTCCACACAGGGTAACAGACACTATGGCATCAGCACATCAGAGAGATATCTTTGTGAAACATATGCAGGGATGTGATGTAAGAAGCATACCTCTAATGCCTCTGTGTATGATGAACCAGTCCCAACTCACTTCCATGTTGCCACGTGTAGAGAGGTGGACCACAGTAGGCTGCATATAAATCCTCTTGGCCCAGTGAGGTACCTCATCACAACAGCAGGAGCGGTAGTCCATCAAACATGTTCTGAACAGTCACAAACACAGAAGACACACATATGTTAGGTTGTAGTCCTGAAACACACAGGACAGTATGAACATTAGTTCATATACGCCTTTCCCCACATACACATTACTCACATGAGAAGAGCTGCTCGATGAGATGCTGCCTGATAGCTATGCCTGCATGTGTGTTTCCACGGCCTCGTACAGGAGGGCACATAGGATCTTCCTCAAGATCCAGATTAATGTCAACTGGGATATTGTGCCTGAGAGCAATGTTGTGCAGTATGCAGCAGGCCAGGATTATGTGTGCCACAGTCATGGGTTGGTATTCTAAGGCCCCACCAGTCTTATCCAGACACCTGAAGTGACTCTTTAACATGCCAAAGGTGTGCTCAATGACAGAGTAGGTGGAGGTGTGGGCCTCATTGTATCTCATCTCTGCACATGTGGGTGGAAAATGCATAGGGGTCAGCAGCCAGGCCCGACACCCATAGCCAGCATCACCTGCAGAAAGCAAATGTGACAGTTAGTCGTGTAATATAGGAGCACGTTTTGCCTTTTATGCTAAATTATATTCTGATTTGATTTAAATTACAGCTCTTTGCTGCTGCTAGGCTCTGACTTATTATGAAATTTAAACTACAAGCTCTCTGCTGGGTTCTAAATTTAACCAGAAAGCTCTCTTCTGTGTTTTAAAGTGACTATTAAATTTAAACTACAAGCTCTCTGCTGGGTTCCAAATTTAACCAGAAACTTAAACTGCTGCTACTAGGCCCTGACTGATTTAACAAAAAACCTGTGCTGTGATTCCAGGATGAATGTGCTGCTCTGGTTTGGCAACAGTGTTCCTGGCCATATGTGAGCTACGCCGATGATATTGTCCCCCATAAGGGGCTTATCAAGGTAACCAAGAGCTTGGGGATGCATTCAAGGGTGTTGATCATGATCTGATATGGGTGGACTGACAGATGACAGAGGGTAATGGTGAATGGAACTCACTTGGATGAAGACGTGGTGCTTAGCGGTTTGCCCCAGGGTTCGGTCCTGCGACGTGCACCATTCACTGTATGTGTGCATGATAGTGCTCACAGACTGAATGGACATTTCTGTCCTTTGGAAGATTACACATAGATGTTGGACAGAGTGGACTCCCTAGAGGGAGTGGTAACATGCAAACAGGGAAACACAAGCTGGAAGAATGGTACAATGCTTGACGGTGCCACAATGATGTGAAGTGCACTGTCATACAATGGGGGGCAAAAATGCAAGGGAATCCTATGTGATGGGCGTGATAGTTTGGTGTGCATGGACCAGGGGATGTATCCATTGAGATAGTTTCTGAGGATGTGACATTGGCAGAACAGCGTGACAGGGGCCAGAGGCATGCAGGGTCGCTTACAGGGAGGTGTTACCAGCCGAAAGGTGGAGGTACCAATAGCACTGTACAAGGTGGTGGCGAGGCATCACTTGCAATACTGTGGTAATGGTTGCAGACCATCTCTCACAAAGGTCCTGAAACAGCAGAAAATAGTTAATTGGATGTTTGGCCACATCATTTGGAGCCTGCATCAGACAACCTCTGAGTAGAGACCTGAGGGCCCAAAGATGTTGACCCCAGAGGTGTGGAAGGAGAGGGGAGATATGAATCTGACATTTCAGACCTGAGGAGTCATGATGTACACATAAACGTCCTCCAAAGAGGTGTTAGCTGTAAAATTATAGCACGTTACATGTAGCTGCATGGGTGTCAACCACCAGGCAATGTTTTGTGATACCAATACACTGAAAGGGTGGTGGATGCTTGGGATGGCCTCCCAGTGGAGGTGGTGGTGGCAAATACAGTCACAGACCACAAAATGGCATGGGACCGACACAGTAGAACCCTTTATGGCAACAGCATGTAAGTCAAGACAACATTGCAATCTCTCTCAGTAGGTTGGGGTGGCTTAGATGGAGCAGTGTGTACACCCCTGACCCACAACATGTGGAGGGCTGACCTTCACAGATCAGCAGGTGTGCCTACATTTGCTACCTTGCTTGGCGGACGTGATGGACCAGACCTGTCATTCTCTGCCACCATCCGCTATGTTGCTGTGTTACCATGCTATGAACACCTTGTAGGGCACATTGGCAGATTTCCATGCATGACAGTTGCATGAGCACAGGTCATCAACCCTTTTACTATGTCACCCCTCTGTACAATCTAGTCCATACAGATCTCCACAAAGGAAACGTGTTCCTTGGATTTGGCACCCCCTAGTTGTGGTGTGTTTCACCTGCTCATTCACATGCATCCTATATGTGGATCCATGTAGAGAAATGCTCCATTACTACACGGCCAACATGCTGATCATTATGCACTCCACACATGTCACAGACCTGATTTTGTGGACATATGCCCTCAGGATTGCATTAGGAAACCATGTTACCATCTCCTATTATCTGATGCTGTGACATTCATTCCAGGCAAAAGCACACTACATAATGGCACACCTCACAAAAGTGGACCACAGTAGCTACACACCAGGACCCACAGACATGCCAGGGTGGTAGTTACTGAACATTGTGACTGATGGACCAGCATTTATGAACAACAGGCTGCATAGATCCAAAATAGAGATGGGGACATAGATTTGTTAGGGCACTTTGGCCCGGTGACTCCACAGACTGGGGCTCTCCAGAGGCTCACATATGTATCCCAGACATTGCACAAGGGGACATCTAAAACTGCAAGGGACACACATGTGTGGATTCTGCAGCAATATGTGGTGGAGCCCCACGCACATGGATGGAGTGTGTCTGTTCATATGTGCACCAAAGGGAGTACAATGGACCTCCAGCACCAGCATTCTTATCCACCATGTGCAACACTGAGACAACACACGTCTCATCACAACACACACAACATTCTGACAGGGCAACCTGGTGATGTGAACTTCATGTTGTGCGACTGTCTTCCCTTAGCATAGATAGGCAAACAGGTCAAGTGTTTATGGATCTCAGCCTGACACAACATAAGGACCCTTCCATACCTGGAACACATTTTCATCTCCTTGGTTTCTGTCTGGTTTGGTCCCATTACATACAACCTTTCACAGGAATGGAGGTTCATTTGTCTGTTAGTTGATGAACCGGACAATTTGGTCCAAATTGGTGAAGGGACATGACAATATGATACCTGTCTATATGAGGTAAATGGTGGGACTTTATGTGTGCATATGTAGTCATAACATTTGCAATGTGAAACCTCATAAGAACATAAGATATGCCATACTGGGTCAGACCAAGGTACATTAAGCCCAGTATCCTGTTTCCAACAGTGGCCAATCTAGGTCATACGTACCTAGCAGTTTCCACAAAAGACACAGGTTCCGCAATGCTTGTACTGGGTCAAGCATTGATATCCTGGGTCCCTTCTTAATAATGGTTTATGGACCTTCCCTCCAGGAACTTGTCCAAACCTTTTTTAAACCCAGCTACACTAACAGCCTTTATTACATCCTCCGGTAACAAATTCCAGAGTTTGATTACACGTTGAGTGAAAAAATATTTTCTTTTATTAGTCTTAAATAGTTTACCCTGTAGCTTCATTGCATGTCCCCTAGTCTTTCTATATTCTGATAACGTAAACAATCGATCTACGTTTACCCGTTCCACTCCGTTCATTAATTTATAGACTTCTATCATATCTCCCCTCAGCCGTCTCTTTTCCAGGTTAAAGAGCCCTAACCTTTTTAGCCTTTCTTCATAGGAGTATCCTTCCATCCCCTTTACCATTTTGGTGGCTCTACTCTGAACCTTTTCTAATAACTCTATATCCTTTTTAAGATACGGCGACCAGAATTGCACACAATATTCAAGGTGTGGTCTCACCATGGAACGATATAGAGGCATTATAATATCTTTTGTTTTATTTTCCATTCCTTTCCTTATGATACCTAGCATTCTATTTGCTCTCTTGGCTGCCGCTGCACACTGGGCCGAGGATTTTAACATGTTATCCACAATGACGCCTAAATATTTTTCCTGGGTGGTGGTTCCTAATGTGGAACCTTGCATTGTGTAACCATAGTTTGGGTTGTTCTTCCCTAGGTGCATAACTTTGCACTTGTCCACATTAAATTTCATCTGCCATTTTGATGCCCAGTCTTCTAATTTATCAAGATCCTCTTGCAATTTTCCACAATCCTCTTGGGTTTTAACAACTTTAAATAGTTTTGTGTCATCTGCAAATTTGATAACCTCACTCGTTATTCCACTTTCCAGGTCATTTATGAATATGTCAAAAAGCAGCGGACCCAGCACAGATCCCTGGGGTACACCACTATTCACTTTTCTCCATTGGAAAAATTGGCCATTTAGCCCAACCCTCTGCTTTCTATCTTTTAACCAATTCTTGATCCACAGTAGTACACTGCCTCCTATCCCAAGACTCTTTAGTTTTGCCAAAAGTCTCTGATGAGGGACCTTGTCAAAGGCTTTCTGAAAGTCCAGATATACTATATCAACCGACTCACCTTTGTCCACCTGTTTATTCACACTTTCAAAAAAACATAACAGATTAGTAAGACAAGATCTTCCTTGTCTAAAGCCATGTTGGCTGTCTCCCATTGGGCCATGACTATATACATGCTGAGTAATTTTATTCTTTATGATGGTTTCTACCATTTTTCCTGGTACTGACGTCAGGCTCACCGGTCTGTAGTTTCCCGGATCACCCCTGGAACCCTTTTTAAAAATTGGTGTTACACTGGCGATCCTCCAATCTTCAGGTATTAGAGATGATTTTAATGATAGTTCACAGATTACTAATAGCAGGTCTGCAATCTCATATTTCAGTTCTTTCAACACCCTTGGATGTATACCATCCGGCCCAGGTGATTTGCTACTCTTCAGTTTATCTAATAGTTGTAATACATCTTCCCGATGTATCGATATTTCCTTCAATTCTTCTGCACCTTGTGATAAGGAAGCTTATCATAGCTCAGGAAGGAGCTATAGAAAAGGTGAAGTGACTCTGAACAAGCAACCTGTCAGTTCTGGTAGAAATAAGAAAACAGAATTTTCCCATAAAAGACTACCAGTCCCAGAATGCACCAGGTTTCCAACAGCCATTAGAGGAGCTGAAGTGGGGAAACGTGTGTTCAATCAGGAGGGCTATGAGGTAATCCCTAAGCACTCATCTCAAAGGGCAGGGCCTGATTCAGCACAGCTGCGCTGTGTTAGGGAGGAGCACTCATCTAAGCAGAATAAAGATAGAGTTTATTCTACAGAGAAGTATCCTCAGGATCATCATCATCTGCATGATCAGCTTGGATATCCTGAGAATCAGCTTGAGCTTGATCATCTTCATCATCAGAAGCAGAAGCCAAACCGGACGGACAGAGAGGGAAAGAAACCCTTTGGAAGAAGGAAGAGAAAAGCCTTTGAGAGGTCTAGAAGAGTCCAGAGCAGTACGTATACTGGGAGGCATTCCAAGGGCCAGCATACACCATTGGACTGGGGAAAGCCAGAGGAATGGTGCTGCAGAGCTATGAATCTCCAGAGGGTACCTGTGAGGGAGACGGCTGCACGTGGAAGGGACCCTAGGACCCGTGCCAGAAGGTATGTGAAGAGAGATCCAGTGTCCAGGGATCTGGATTGGAAGGCTGGGCATAAGAACTGGACTACATACTGGCCAGGCTATATAGAGAGGAACTCTAACAGCAATGGAAGCTCAGATATGAACACTGATCTATGCCCTAGCTATAACCTTGAAAGACAGCAGGGAAACAAGTATTCTCCTGAAAGGGCTCCATTGGGAGATTCATCTGTGCCAATCCATGATATTGAACCCATGCTTATTGAAGAAGGGGGAATGATTGCAGATGAAGAATGTGTTTATATGGACTGCTCTCTGTCTAAATTCCTTTGGTAATTTTCTGTTATAAAGTACAGCAACCATCACAAAGAAATACAAACTTGTTCTTTAATCTACTCAGGAAAGCTCCTGAAGCAGGATTTGACCCACGCAGTAGAAAGCAAGCCAGCTAAGGGGTTTCAGCTGGATAACTGCTAGCAATTGAGCCTTACCTAATTGCTTGTGAGCTCTAAGAGAATCACTTCTGAATCTATGTGTGAAGATATAAGAAGTTAACCTGAAAAGAACAGTTTTTCCCTTTTTTGTGGATCTTGTTTGTTGTTTGATATACTGCTAAGAGAATATTAGCTAAAGCCTACAGAAAAGACCAGTTTGTTACCAACCAGGTCTTTATTCTTTTGCTTTGATTGCCTGACAAGTTCAAATGTTGTTTTTCCTGATTTTGTTTTTTCCAAGTTTAACACTGAAAGCAAGTAACCTGATTTATGTGCTACCAAGCATATCTGTGTTGGGAGAAATAACCCCATAAATAAATATCTTATTGGCTTTACCCAAAAGCACAACTAATTATTGTGAGCAGCTGTGTCTGGTGTGAATGGACTGCATTGACCACAATCCCTTGCAAATCATATTGACATATGCACTTGCCAAGACTGTGAGCATTCTCACCCAGGCAGCTGTCTGACAACCTTTAAATACCACTTCAGTCATGGGTAACATCCCTACATCTTCCTCAGTAAAGACTGAAGCAAAGAATTCATTCAGTCTCTCCGCTATCACCTGTCCCCCTCAGCCCCCTCTAGTGGCGGCGTAGTGGTTCCACAGGGGCTGGGGAGCGCATAAGAATTAAAAGGTTCCGGGTTGATCTGTTGTGAGGGTCAATGGGATAGCAGGTCACATTGTCAGCCTCAGGGTCAACAACCTAAAAAGTAACTCTTGCCAAGTGTAGGGTACAAAAAGGCTTTTATTTCCCCTTTTCGCATGAAGAAATTCAAAATATGAGGTAATGAGTAACAGAACATAAATTCAGTTGCATCAAAACGTGAGTCAGCAAAACACTCAAACTAATATGGTTCCTTCACCAACTTAAAGCATAAACTTTCCAATGCAGTTTGCACACATTAGATTTGTTTGCCTTTTACTCAAAGATATCTTCTTGTGCAAAAGTCACATTCCATTGATTCTATATCTTCAGTGCTCTCAGATTCCCCTGGCAGCCATTCCATGTCTATGGGATCTGAAACTGAGGTCTCTGAGATCTCTTGGATATTAAAACCTGGTTTCCTAAAAGCCTGCCATACTGTATCCCAGTGCTGGCTTGGTAGTTTGGGGCGTCGGCTTTTAGGTCTAGTATATCTCCCTGGGCTTGCTGTTGTTTCAGGACTAAAAGTTTGCTCCTTCCATTCTCTGGCAACATTAAACTTTTTCCTGTAAAACTTATCAGCTATATCTGGTTTAAAACAGTCCTTATTGTCCAGATAAAAACTAGCCCTTTGTTCCTCTCTAGGCTTCTTGAAAAAGGCTTGAGGCCTAGTCTGAGAGTTGTGCTCCAGGTATATCCTTTCTCTCAAGGCTATGAACTTTTCCTTTATCTTTCAAGTTACTTTTGTAAAAGCTTTTAAAAGTACCTTTTTTCTCTTGAAGGTTTCTTCTCCAACCGGAGGGATAAGCACTTCCTTCCTTGGCTGCAGTCCGTGATACTGCCCCTTGAAGTTGTGTATGGCCTTTCTCTAGGCCTGCTCTCCCAGTAGCTTCCTTTCCTTTAGCTCTGCTGGGTTTGTCAGTGACCTCACCTCGGTCTCTGAGTCTGGCCTCTGGAGCTTCCCTTGGCACTGCCTCCTGTTCTCCACATGAAGGTCTCTGCCAAGCTCCTTGCCTCCTCCTGTGCTTCTCCTCTGGGTTCTTCCCTTCGGGGTTTCTCTGTTGCCTTTCAGGCTCTCTTGACTGCCTTCCTGGCACCTTTGCCTCTCTTGGCTCTCTCGCTCTTGGCTCTCTCCCTCTTGGCTCTCTCTCTTGCAGTGCTCTGTTCCTACTTAAATCCAGAGCAGCTGCTTCTGAGTCCTGCCCATAGAGGTGTGGTTCTTCCACTTTCAGGTTTGTTCTCCTGCTCCCTCTATGTGTCCCTTCTCGTAATTGCAGGCAAATCCTGTTTTTTTCAAGATTTAAAAGTTTCCTTTCTTGCATCCGAGGGCTTGCGGTATCACACACCTTGTCGCCTCTTAGTGCCCCTTTAACTCCTCTATCATCTAATGGACAAACTGACTCTCTCACAAGTTTTTTGCTGTGAATGTACTTGAAAAAAATCTTTATTTCGCGTTTTTGCTTCCACAGCAAGCTTCTTCTCAAATTCTCTCTTTGCCTGCTTTATCAATGCCTTGCATTTGATTTGCCAGTGCTTGTGCTGTTTCCAGGTTTCGTCGTTTGGCTCTTTTTTCCATTTCCTGAAAGATGCTTTTTTTTGGCAACAACAGCCTCTCTGACCTCACCTTTAAACCATGCTGGCAGTTTTTTTGGACTTCCTTCCACTTTTCTTAAAGCTTGGAATACAGCTGGTCTGGGCTTCCAAGATAGTATTTTTCAACAACACCCAAGCTTGATGTAAGTCTTTAACCTTTGCAACTGCTCCTTTTAGTTTTTTCTTAACTATTTTCCTCCTTTTTGTCATAGTCTCCCTTTCGAAATTTAAAAGGTAGCACTGTGGATTTCCGTACTATCCCTCCTCCACTAATTAAATCAAAGGCGATCATGCTATGATCACTATTGCCAAGTGGCCCCAACACCCTTATCTCTTGCACTAGATCTGGTGTTCCACTAAGGACCAGGTCTAATATGGCTTCCCCTCTGGTCGGTTCATGAACCAGCTGCTCCAAGAAGCAGTCATTTATGTCATCTAGGAACTTTATTTCCCTAGCATGTCCTGCCGTGACACTGACCCAGTCGATACCGGGGTAATTGAAATCACCCATTATTATTACTGCGCTGTAACTTTTGTTAGCTTTCTTGATTTCTTTGAGCATTTCATCATCCATTTGTTCATTCTGGCCCGGTAGTCGATAGTACACCCCCACTGCCATCGCCTTCCCATTTTTACATGGAATTTCAATCCATAAAGATTCTATAGCAAATTTTGTTTCCTGCAAAACTTTAATCCTTTCTGACTCAATGCCCTCTCTAACATAGAGCGCAACCCCTCCACCAATTTGATCAGCTCTATCATTACGATATAGCTTGTACCCAGGTATCACAGTGTCCCAATGGTTGTCCTCCTTCCACCATGTCTCTGATATTCCAATCATATCTAACCTCTCATTTAGTGCTATATATTCTAACTCTCCCATCTTATTTTTTAGACTTCTAGCATTTGCATACAAGCATTTTAGAGACTGTATTTTATTCATATTAATTTGGCTATTGGTAGAAATGGGTAATTTGGGATCTTTAAGCTCTGTCTGCTCCATACTTTAGAGCATTTGGGCTACTTTGCTCTTTTTTGGAACCTCTCTGCTTTTGGTAGTATCCTTCAAGGATACATTCTTCGGAACCATCTGCTCTTGGGCGACTGTCGGCTTTCCCCTATTATCTAGTTTAAAAGCTGCTCTATCTCCTTTTTAAAGGTTAATGCCAGCAGCCTGGTTCCATCCCGGTTAAGGTGAAGCCCATCCCTTCGGAAAAGCCCCTCCTTTCCCCAAAATGTTCCCCAGTTCCTAACAAATCCAAAACCCTCATCTCTGCACCATTGTCTCATCCATGCATTGAGACTCCGGAGCTCTGCCTGCCTTTTGGGTTCTGCACGTCGAACGGGAAGCATTTCGGAGAATGCTACCCTGGAAGTTCTGGATTTCAACTTCCTACCTAAAAGCCTAAATTTAGCCTCCAGAACCTCCCTATCACATTTTCCTATGTCACTGGTACCGACATGTACCAAGACAGCAGACTCCTCCCCAGCACTATCTAAGACCTTATCTAGGTGGCGCGTGAGGTCTGCTACCTTCGCACCAGGCAGGCATGTTACCAGGCGATCCTCACGTCCACCAGCCACCCAGCTATCTACATGCCTAATGATCGAATCACCAACTATAACAGCTGTCCTACCCCTTCCCTCATGGGCACATGGCCCTGGAGAAACTTCCTCGGTGCAAGAGGGTTTTTACATCACCTGGAGGACAGGTCCTAGTTACAGGATCACTTCCTGCCACACCAGGGTGATGCTCTCCTGTCACGTGACCTCTCTCCTCCATGGCACAGGGATGCTGCCAGACTGGAGGTGGGACTTCAGGACTATATCCCTGTAGATCTCGTCTATGTACCTCTCTGTCTGTCTTATGTTTTCCAAGTCTGCTACTCTAGCCTCTAGAGAATGGACTTGTTCCCTGAGAGCAAAGAGCTCCTTGCACCTAGTGCACACGTAAGACCTCTCACCAACTGGGAGAAAATCATACATGTGACACTCAATGCAAAAGACTGGAAAGCCCCCATCTCGCTGCTGGACAGCTGTCTGCATCTTAGTTTTAAGTTTTTGTTTAGATCTTTAAGTTCTTTACTTACTAAGGGTTGCCAATAAAACTGTACCTAATATGTTTAATATACCTTGTTCACCTGAAGCTTAATTAATCTCAGGTCCTTAGTGTATGACTGATTTGAGTAACAAGCTTCACCTGAGAGCACCTCCTGTCTGTTAAAATGTGTAAGTACCTATAAAGCTACAATTACCCCAGGGGTGGGTGGGTGTAGGGAGGGAGGGAGGGAGGGAAATAACACTTATTAAAAGAGGGCTGCTACACAGTACCCTGTCCTGTGCTGCTGAGGTAAGCTATATTCTTATTTGATTTAAATTATAGCTCTTTGCTGCTGCTAGGCTCTAACTTATTATGAAATTTAAACTACAAGCTCTCTGCTGGGTTCTAAATCTAACCAGAAAGTTCTCTTCTGTGTTTTAAATGTAAACTAAAAGTACTTTGCTGATGCTAGGCCCTGAATGACTATTAAATTTAAACTACAAGCTCTCTGCTGGATATGAAATTTAACCAGAAAGCTCTCTTCTGTGTTTTAAATGTAAACTTAAACTGCTGCTACTAGGCCCTGACTGATTTAACAAAAAATAGTGGGTTCACAGATTAATTAGCTTTAATAAAAAGAATCCCTTTCAGAAAATTCCCAGAAGTATATACTCACAGTTGCAGATTTCTCTCCAGAAGTAACAGTCCCCTTTTCTAGTCTTTCAAGACTGAGGCTCACAGAGCTCTGGTTGAGCTATTTATGCCTGTGCTGCGGAAGTAAGCTGTGACCAACTTCCTGGATGATTAACAGTCCTTTCTTGGCTGAGTCTTTCAAAATGACCTTTTGATCTGCCACCTGGTGTTTACACCTATTGAAAAAAGTTTCACAGGTCTCTTGCCCCCTAGGTAGAAGGCCTCTTTATGAAGGTCTCTAGAAGACTATTTGCTGCTCAAAGAGTACTGACCCTGTTTTGCCTTTTGTGCTAATCTATATTCTTATTTGATTTAAATTATAGCTCTTTGCTGCTGCTAGGTTCTAACTTATTATGAAATTTAAACTACAAGCTCTGAGACTTCCGGCGATGCGTGAGTGAGAGCAGACGTCTCTCTCTCGCTCCGGGGCCGCCTTGCCGATAAACCTGCAAAATTATCTATTTTTTCTGGGTCTCCCCCCTCTACCCATCTCAAGTCGCTTACCGGGTGCTGCGCTGTCCAGGTGTGGAAATTGCGGGATAACGGAGATGCCTTTGCCCGCGAGAAAAGAGCGCGACAAAACACCCCGAGCAGGGCCCTCCGCGGCGGCCACAGTGCAACCGTCCTCTCCCGGTGCGGAAAGCACCGATTCCCACTCAGAGGAGCTGGCGAAGGAGGTGGTCCGGCTCCTCGATCCTAAATTTGATTGCCTCATGAAGAAATTAGATGGGATGGAAGAAGCGCTGACGGAGGTTGGTAGACGCGTGGAGGAGCTTGAGCACCGCGTGGCAGAGGTAGAGGAGGGTGAGGGCCGCCGAGACCGGGAGAGCTGGAGAATCAAAAAGAAGGCACTGCTCGAGATACAGAGCAAATTGGAGGATCTGGAGAACAGATCCCGCCGAAATAACCTCCGACTGGTGGGTCTGGGAGAAGAGAGGTCTGATGGAGAACTGCTGGTCTTCCTGGAAACTTGGCTGCCTGAAGTGCTGGGTCTGGCGGACCTTAAGGGCCCCTTTCAAATTGAGAGAGCACATCGCCTGGGAGTGAGGAGGGAGAATGGCGAGCGGCCGAGAGTGGTGATTCTTCGAGTGATGAATTTCCAACATAAATGGCGCATATTACAGGCTTATCGGAAGAGTGGCGACCTCATGTTGGACAACAGGCGAGTACTAATATTCCAGGATTATTCGGCGGCAGTTGCGGCAAAGCGACGGGAATTTTCCCCACTATGTACTGAGCTATACCGTAGGAAAGCCCGGTTCACTTTGGCTTATCCAGCCACATTGCGAGTTTCCCTCCAGGGCCAGAACCATACTTTTGACCAGGTGGCGGCCGCCAAAAAGTTCCTAATCCAGCACTTTCCTGCGGATGTCTCCGAGGCCCGTTCATGAGCGTCCTGCTTTCATGGGGACATGAGGGAAGCCCGGGCTCCAGGGTTAGAGTCTGAGATTGTGGGCCTGAGGGCTGAGACTTGGCTCAAGGCCTTTCACGGGAGATTTGTTAGCCGGGCGTCTGTGTTCCCTCTGGGCTCGTCCTGCTTACTGACCCAGGCTGGCTATCTTACTTCTGGACCCGGCACGGAATATTGGGGATCTACTCTGTTGCCTGACTTTTACAAGAGAACATAAGAGCATACACCACGACATGCTGGGTCAGGCCAAGATTTCTCGGGCCCAGAGATCTGTTTCCAGATCTGTTTCCAGCACCGGTCAATCTGTATCCAGTACTGGTCAATCTCGGGCACTGATACCCTGGATCCCGCTTTAATGTTGGCTGGTGGACCTCTACTCCAGAACCTTGATCGGACCTTTTCACAACCCAATTCCACTGGAGCTTTGCTGCATCCTCCGGTGATATCATTGTCAGCTTTTGATTACATGCTGAGTGACCACTGTTTTCTTTCTTTTACTGGATTTATGTGGTTTGTTCTGTAGCTTTGTTGCATGTATTCTAGTCCTGTTATAAGAATGTGTGGTTATCATAATCATGCTGTGTTGGTTTGTATAATAAGTGTTTGCACCTGCCTCATTGGTGGGTGGGGGAGGGGAAACCGCGGCCGTGGTGATGGAGGGTGGGGGCGGCCCTGAAGCACCGCGTAGGAAGTCTCACCTCAGTGCAGTAACTGAGGGTTGAATGCTTATATTTTTATGGGGTATGATGTTTATGTACAGGGAAGGGCTAACTTGGTAGAAGTGGAGCGAGAATGGAGGGTGGGGGGAATGTGTTGGGAGGGGGTGGGGGGGTGGGGGATAAAGGGGGTAGAGAGGGAGGGTTGGGGGGAGGAGGGGAGGGATGGGGCGCGGGGTGGTTGGTATGTGTAGCAGATGGAGTGAGCCTGGACTCCATGACGAATGTATTCAGATATAACGTGCAGCCTCTACAATTCCCATATATGCCCCTTGGGAGTACGATAGGAATGAGCTGGAGTTCTGGGTCGAGGCTGGGCGACCTAGAACAGTGGTATGATTGGTGGCTGTGGTTCTGGGACTGTCTGCGGAATAAGGGAAATGCAGGATGATCTCCGCATAGTCACCTGGAATGTCGGCGGTTTAAATACCCCGGTTAAAAGGACCAAGGTGCTCCAAGCTCTGAAAAGGAGCTGTGCCCAAATAGCCTTATTACAAGAAACACACTTGACGGGAGTAGAGCATGCCAAATTGAGAAAAGACTGGGTGGGACAGGTCTTTGCGGCGTCCACAACCTTAAAGAAACGTGGCGTGGCGATTCTGGTACATCGAGGCCTTGGCGTGGAAATCCTGGGGGAGGAGACTGACCCAGCAGGGCGATTTATCTTTCTACATGCTAAAATTCAGGGGCAAGAAATTTTTCTGGGTAACATCTATGCCCCCAATGTTTATGATCATCAGTTCTTCCAATTAGTGCTGAGGAAAATACTGGGGGCCCCAAAGATCCCACTGATACTGGCAGGGGACTTCAACTGCCCACATGATCCCTCATTAGATAGGTCCGCGACTGGCGACGCGTGCGGAGCTTGGAGTAAGAAAAGGGGTGGGATACCTTTGTCAGATGGGTGGTCTGATTGACTCTTGGAGAATTCTGCATGGGGTAGAGAAGGATTATACGCATCTGTCGAGAGCGCACCGAACCTGGTCCCGGATTGATTATATTCTGATTTCCAGAGAGAGCCTGGGTAAAGTGATCAAAGTGGAGATCGAGCCCATAGTGGTGTCTGACCATGCGAAAGTGGTGTTGGATTGGCAGGGCACTGCCCCGGGAGGTACACGGTGGACTTTCCCGGTCACCTCTGGCAGAAAGAAGACTTTCGAGCGTATCTGGTGAGCCACTGGGAGGAGTATCTCCGTTTCAACGATACAGGAGATGTTGAGGTGGCGACCTTTTGGGAGGCAGGTAAAGCAGTGTTACGTGGCCACATTATAGCGTATGTAGCGCGAGAGAGGAAACGCCTTAATTCGAGACTGTTGGATCTGACGAGTCAGCTGCAGGAGGCTAAGCGGACCGCTATGGTGCGCCCAAAGAGGCTTGAGGAATACTTAGGGGCTCAAAGAGCCTTGAATGAAGTGCTTCATGAGCGGGCTATCCACTCGCTGCAGTACTATCAGCACCAATTGTTTCGCTTTGGGGAACGCACAGGAAGGCTCCTGGCGCGTTTTGGTTAAACGGAAGGGGGGCATTCAGGGGGTGGCCCGAGTGAGAGATGAACAAGGGGTTTCCCAGACTGATTTACGGAAAATTGTCCAGGTATTCCGCCAATACTATCAGGCCTTATATACGCCTGATATTGAGAATAGAGCCCGCGAACGTGAATTCCTGGCAGCCGTCCCCGTGCCTACACTGACTGAGGCGGAGCTTCAGGGATTAAATGCGAGAATAACTGGGGCAGAAATCCAGGCAGTGATAAAGAAGGGGAAGCCTCATAAGGCTCCGGGCCCCGATGGCTATAGCGCTGAATTCTATAAAGTACTGATGCCTCATATTACACCTACTTTGATGGCCTTATACAACGATGCTCAAGAGAGGGGTCTTTACCCGAGGAGACATGAGAACGGCGGCGATAACTATCATCCCAAAAGAGGGTCGCGATCCGGAGGATCCGGCATCATATCGTCCCATATCTCTCATTAATTATGATATGAAGCTGGTGGCCTCGGTATTGGCGGCCCGATTGCAAGGGCTCCTACCTCGGTTGATTGGCACACACCAATCGGGTTTCGTCAAGGGGAGAGGGGCTTTCTCCAATATCAGTAAGGTGTTGCTTGGCATGGAACACTGTTTGCACCAGGAGACTCCTTTGCTACTGGTGAGTCTCGATGCTGAAAAAGCTTTCGATAGAGTCTCCTGGTCTTATATGTTTGCAGTCCTCGCGCAATTTGGCTTTAGGGGTGAATTTCTGTCTTGGGTGAGAGCGTTGTATGCGAGTCCGCTAGCCTGTGTAGCGACTGGGGGAACTTGCTCCGAATCTTTTGAGCTACGTAGGGGTACGCGACAGGGGTGCCCTTTATCGCCCTTATTATTTGTGCTACAATTGGAACCCCTGCTTCTTGCGCTTATAGCGGACGTGGAGATACAGGGAATTGCTTGGCCTGGAGGTGGCATTAAGGTTAGTGCTTTTGCAGACGACATGCTCCTTTGCTTATGCGCGCCGCAGGCCTCTCTGGAGCGGGCCTTGGGAATGATCAAGCGATTTGGCTCATTTTCAGGACTCCGGGTTAACTTGAGTAAATCGGTCGCGCTGGATGTGGGTGGCCGAGCCAGACGTCAGTGGACAGGGCCTTTTCCCCTGCGATGGGCATCAGGGGAATTCCGCTATCTGGGGATTCAGATCCCCGATCATGTGTCGAAGTTATATGCCGTTAATATTCGACCTATGCTGCAGCGCACGATGACTACTCTCCAAAAATGGAGGGATCTCCCGCTCTCGCTTATGGGGCGTCTTGCTCTTTTTCAGATGATGGAGGCCCCGCGTTGGATTGTACTTGTTGCGTCATCTGCCTATTTGGATGTTGAGGAGAGATGTGCTGCTTTTGCAGCGTCACATTAGACTCTTTCTATGGAGGGGCAAGAAATCGCGGATCCCCCTTTCGGTGCTGATGAGCAGCAGGGAGGAGGGGGGGGCTGGGTTATTTTCGGTGAGAGATTATAACTTTCTTGCCTTGTTAAAGCCGCTGAGAGATCTAATTTTGAAGCGGGAGGATATTTTACCGATGGGACTGGTTGAGCGGCTCTCCGCACCCTATCATTCAGCTTACTTGCTGCATAGTCGGACGCCGGTATTGCCACAGACGTGGCGAAGGTCGGTCTATTTTGGTGCCTTGCGACAGGCATGGCGGTTCCTTTGTCAAAAAAAAGGAGTACAGTGGTACAGTACGGACTGTCTGCCATTGCGTGATAATGCTGACTTTCCGCCTGGGAACCAAGGGGGACTTCCAGTGAGCTGGACGCAAGCGGGTCTGGGATATCTGGGTCAACTTTGTATGCAGTCACAGGCGGAGTTAGATTCCTTTCAAGGGTTGATGCGACGATTTCACCTTGCGCCTCAGACTTTCTTTTTCTGCCTGCAAGTGCGACACTACGTCCGAGCACTGCAACGTACTGGGGGCTTTCAATTCGATACATTGGGGATATGGAACTTTATGGCGGCCACTGACGGTACGCTTTCGCTGCGAATCTGGCGGGAGGAGTGCTATCCGGGGGGTGAGCGGGCCCCGTTAGAGAAAACTAGTCCAGCGGTGGAAAACCGATGGTAACGTCCGACTTACGGTGACCGCCTGCCAGGAAGCTTTTCAACAAATCAGGCTCCTCTCTGAATCTGTCAAATTTCAAGAGTTACAATATAAATTGCTCTGGAGAGCATTTGTACCCAACACTTGGGCGGCCAGGATGAGGGTGCTCTCGACTGATGTTTGCCACTTATGTGGGACCCATAGGGGGACTCTGCTACATCGTTTTTGGGAATGTGTGAGTGTAAATCAGTTTTGGCAGGATGTATATAACGAGCTGCAAGTTTGCAGACCCCTTGAGAAGACACTTTCCCCTGAATGGTGTTTGTTCGGTCTGATGGAGACTACCTTGTTGGAGACGACGGGGGGGACCCCTGGTGGTGGTGCCTCTGCCAGTGCTCGATCCGGGGTTGGGTGCCCTCCCTTATTAGGTGAAGCGCCTACGCGACAGCTTTATGCTCGTGGCTTCTTGATTGCGAAATCTTGCATACTCCGCCATTGGGTGGATGATCGACCCCCGGGACTTCGGGAATGGTGCAGAGCCTTACTAAATTTGAGGAGGCACGAGTTTCGTACAGCCCATATGCTGGGGAACAATAAATCACTAGCCTGTGGGAAAGTCTGGGAGGGGGTTACTGTGGAGTTCTTCACCTCCCGGGGGATCATCTGTGACAGGTCCTATGAGACTGATGAATGATGTGTGAAGTGGATCTGCATGTTTGGGATGTGGGGTGGAAACGCCTTTGAGCCTAGAGGGTTAGATGCTACCGATATACTGCTATATGGAGGAGGGCGTGTGGAAGAGATTAGCTGCTCCTAAGGGGTGGGTTTGGGAGGGGGGTTGGGGGGAGGGGAGGGTGTAGGGGGTGGGTAGCCGGGTTTTGTTTGTTTGTTTGAGAGTTGGACTTATGCTGTTGAGTTACATAGACTATGTTTAATTCACTGAATATTTTTACTGTGGTATTTTCATTTCCATGTATATCTTGCTCCATTTGTTTTCACATATGTTCTTTTCATATGTTTTCTTTGTATATGTAACTTTGGAAACTCAATAAAAATGATTTGAAATAAATAAACTACAAGCTCTCTGCTGGGTTCTAAATTTAACCAGAAAGCTCTCTTCTGTGTTTTAAATTTAAACTAAAAGTACTTTGCTGATGCTAGGCCCTGAGTGACTATTAAATTTAAACTACAAGCTCTCTGCTGGGTTCTAAATCTAACCAGAAAGCTCTCTTCTGTGTTTAAATGTAAACTAAAAGTACTTTGGCTGATGCTAGGCCCTGAATGACTATTAAATTTAAACTACAAGCTCTCTGCTGGGTATGAAATTTAACCAGAAAGCTCTCTTCTGTGTTTTAAATGTAAACTTAAACTGCTGCTACTAGGCCCTGACTGATTAAACAAAAAATAGTGGGTTCACAGAGTAATTAGCTTTAATAAAAAGAATTCCTTTCAGAAAATTCCCAGAAGTATATACTCACAGTTGCAGATTTCTCTCCAGAAGTAACAGTCCCCTTTTCTAGTCTTTCAAGACTCCTCATCACAGTCTGGTCCACCCAGTTGGCATCAGAGGTCACCCAGTTTTATGATTTGAATCCTGATGTGCGCAAGCATTTTCACATGCAATGTCACATGATGCCTGCACTGGAAGCCCCTTGACACAGTAACACCACTGAACACGCAACATGTAGATGACTGCACACTCCAAACAGGTCAAACCTGGACAAGCGTTCCAATGATTAGATGGAAAGAGTGTGATTGCACAGACATGCATGGGACAGGAAGTTACAGTATTTGCTAAACAGGGTAATAAGGTCTCCAAAACCTTGGTACATCAGGCAGCAAAAAAGACGTTGCAAATGCATACATACAGTGGAAAATACAGAGTGTAACTACAGGAACCTTATATTGATCAGGAACAAATGGGTGAGGAGTAGTGCACAGAAACTGACGGATAGTTGCAGGCTAGGACAACAGATTGTGGACATGATGCTTTACAGCGAGTATTGAGAAAACTGGTGGAACAGAGAGGTGGCAATTATGTGGGACAGAGCTGCAAACAGTGATTCACCAGATAGCAGGCTGTGTCGTTCTAATGGCAAGCACATTCTATACAGAGAGGGACACCAAAGGTTACACCACATCCACCGCTCGATACTCGGTAAACTCTTGAAGGACTGGAAAGGGGGGCTGTTACTTCTGGAGAGAAATCTGAAATTGTGAGTATATACTTCTGGGAATTTTTCTGAAAGGAATTTTTTTTTCTTTTAAAGCTAATTAATCTGTGAACCCACTATTTTTTTTGTTAAATCAGTCAGGGCCTAGTAGCAACAGTTTAAGATTCAATTTAAAAACACAGAAGAGAACTTTCTGGTTACCTTTCATACCCAGTAGACAGCTGTAGTTTAAATTTCATAGTCACTCAGGGCCTAGCATCAGCAAAGTACTTTTAGTTTCAAATTAAAACACAGAAGAGAGCTTTCTGGTTAAATTTAGAATCCAGCAGAGAGCTTGTAGTTTAAATTTCATAATAGGTTAGAGCCTAGTAGCAGCAAAGAGCTATAATTTAAATCAAATCAGAATATAGTTTTCCTCAGCAGCACAGGACAAGGTACTGTGTAGCAGCCCTTTTTTAATAAGTGTTATATCCCTCCCTCCCTCCCCACACCCACCCTCCCCTGGGAAAATCACAGCTTTATAGGTACTTGCACAACTTAAAAGACAGGAGGTGCTCTCAGGTGAAGCTCATTACCCAAATCAGTCATACACCAAGGACCTGAGATTAATTAAGCTTAAGGTGAACAAGGTATATTAAACTTCTTAGGTACAGTTTTAGTGGTATAAATATCCATTGCACCCTTTAGTACATATAGAACTTAAAGATCTAAACACAAACTTAAAACTAAGATGCAGGACAGCAGTCCAGCAGCGGGATGTGGGCTTTCCAGTCTTTTGCATTGAGTGTCCACATGTATGTTTTTCTCCCAGCTGGTGAGAGGTCTTACGTGTGCACTAGGTGCAAGGAGCTCTCTGCTCTCAGGGAACGAGTCCGTTCTCTAGAGGCTAGAGTAGCAGACTTGGAAAAAATAAGACAGACAGAGAGGTACATAGACGAGACCTACAGGGATATAGTCCTGAAGTCCCACCTCCAGTCTGGCAGCATCCCTGTTGCCATGGAGGAGAGAGGTCACGTGACAGGAGAGCATCACCCTGGTGTGGCAGGAAGTGATCCTGTAACTAGGACCTGTCCTCCAGGTGATGTAAACCCCTCTCGCACCGAGGAGGTTTCTCCAGGGCCAAGTGCCCATGCGGGAAGGGTTAGGACAGCAGTTATAGTTGGTGATTCGATCATTAGGCATGTAGATAGCTGGGTGGCTGGTGGACGTGAGGATCGCCTGGTAACATGCCTGCCTGGTGCGAAGGTAGCGGACCTCACACGCCACCTAGATAAGGTCTTAGATAGTGCTGGGGAGGAGTCTGCTGTCTTGGTACATGTTGGTACCAATGACATAGGAAAATGTGGTAGGGAGGTTCTGGAAGCTAAATTTAGGCTTTTAGGTAGGAAGTTGAAATCCAGAACTTCCAGGGTAGCGTTCTCCGAAATGCTTCCCGTTCCACGCGCAGGACCCAATAGGCAGGCAGAGCTCCGGAGTCTCAATGCGTGGATGAGACAATGGTGCAGAGATGAGGGGTTCGGATTTGTTAGGAACTGGGGAACATTCTGGGGAAAGGAGGGGCTCTTCCGAAGGGATGGGCTTCACCTTAACCGGGATGGAACCAGGCTGCTGGCATTAACCTTTAAAAAGGAGATAGAGCAGCTTTTAAACTAGATAATAGGGAAAGCCGACAGTCGCCCAAGAGCGCATGGTTCGGAAGAATGTATCCTTGAAGGATACTACAAAAGCAGAGAGGTTCCAAAAAAGAGTAAAGTAGCCCAAATGCCCTCGAGTATGGAGCAGACAGAACTTAAAGATCCCAAATTACCCATGTCTACCAATAGCCAAATTAATATGAATAAAATACAGTCTCTAAAATGCTTGTATGCAAATGCTAGAAGTCTACAAAACAAGATGGGAGAGTTAGAATATATAGCACTAAACGAGAGGTTAGATATGATTGGAATATCAGAGACATGGTGGAAGGAGGACAACCAGTGGGACACTGTGATACCTGGCTACAAACTATATCGAAATGATAGCGCTGATCAAATTGGTGGAGGGGTTGCGCTCTATGTTAGAGAGGGCATTGAGTCAGAAAGGATTAAAGTTTTGCAAGAAACAAAATTTGCTGTAGAATCTCTATGGATTGAAATTCCATGTAAAAAGGGGAAGGCGATGGCAGTGGGGGTGTACTATCGTCCGCCTGGCCAGAATGAACAAATGGATGATGAAATGCTCAAAGAAATCAAGGAAGCTAGCAAAAGTTACAGTGCAGTAATAATAATGGGTGATTTCAATTACCCCGGCATCGACTGGGTCAGTGTCACAACAGGACATGCTAGGGAGATAAAGTTCCTAGATGAAATAAATGACTGCTTCTTGGAGCAGCTGGTTCATGAACCGACCAGAGGGGAAGCAATATTAGACCTAGTCCTTAGTGGAACACCAGATGTAGTGCAAGAGATAAGGGTGTTGGGGCCACTTGGCAATAGTGATCATAGCATGATCGCCTTTGATTTAATTAGTGGAGGAGGGATAGTAAGGAAATCCACAGTACTACCCTTTAACTTTCGAAAGGGAGACTATGATAGAATGAGGAAAACAGTTAAGAAAAAACTAAAAGGAGCAGTTGCAAAGGTTAAAGACGTACATCAAGCTTGGGTGTTGTTGAAAAATACTATCTTGGAAGCCCAGACCAGCTGTATTCCACGCTTTAAGAAAAGTGGAAGGAAGTCCAAAAAATTGCCAGCATGGTTTAAAGCTGAGGTCAGAGAGGCTGTTGTTGCCAAAAAAGCATCTTTCAAGAAATGGAAAAAAGAGCCAAATGATGAAACCTGGAAACAGCACAAGCACTGGCAAGTCAAATGCAAGGCATTGATAAGGCAGGCAAAGAGAGAATTTGAGAAGAAGCTTGCTGCGGAAGCAAAAACGCGAAATAAAGACCTTTTCAAGTACATTCGTAGCAAAAAACCCGTGAGAGAGTCAGTTGGTCCATTAGATGATAAAGGGGTTAAAGGAGCACTAAGAGGCGACAAGGCGATAGCGGAGAGACTGAATGAATTCTTTGCTTCGGTCTTTACTGAGGAAGATGTAGGGATGTTACCCACGACTGAAGTGGTATTTAAAGGTGTGGAAGAATTGAAGGAAATATCGATACATCGGGAAGATGTCTTACAACTATTAGATAAACTGAAGAGTAGCAAATCACCTGGGCCGGATGGTATACATCCAAGGGTGTTGAAAGAACTGAAATTTGAGATTGCAGACCTGCTATCAGTAATCTGTGAACTATCATTAAAATCATCTCTAATACTGAGGATTGGAGGATCGCCAATGTAACACCAATTTTTAAAAAGGGTTCGAGGGGTGATCCGGGAAACTACAGACCGGTGAGCCTGACATCAGTACCGGGAAAAATGGTAGAAACCATCATAAAGAATAAAATTACTCAGCATATAGATAGTCATGACCTAATGGGAGACAGCCAACATGGCTTTAGACAAGGAAGATCTTGTCTTACTAATCTGTTATGTTTTTTTGAAGGAGTGAATAAACAGGTGGACAAAGGTGAGTCGGTTGATATTGTGTATCTGGACTTTCAGAAAGCCTTTGACAAGGTCCCTCATGAGAGGACTTTTGGCAAAACTAAAGAGTCATGGGATAGGAGGCAGTGTACTACTGTGGATCAGGAACTGGTTAAAAGATAGAAAGCAGAGGGTAGAGCTAAATGGCCAATTTTCCCAATGGAGAAAGGTGAATAGTGGTGTACCCCAGGGATCTGTGCTGGGTCCGCTGCTTTTTGACATATTCATAAATGACCTGGAAAGTGGAATAACGAGTGAGGTTATCAAATTTGCTGATGACACAAAAACTATTTAAAGTTGTTAAAACCCAGGAGGATTGTGGAAAATTGCAAGAGGATCTTGATAAATTGGAAGACTGGGCATCAAAATGGCAGATGAAATTTAATGTGGAGAAGTGCAAGGTTATGCACCTAGGGAAGAACAACCCAAACTATGGTTACACGATGCAAGGTTCCACATTAGGAACCACCACCCAAGAAAAAGATTTAGGCGTCCTTGTGGATACCATGTTAAAACCCTCGGCCCAGTGTGCAGCGGCGGCCAAGAGAGAAAATAGAATGCTAGGTATGATAAGGAAAGGAATGGAAAATAAAACAAAAGATATTATAATGCCTCTATATCGTTCCATGGTGAGACCGCACCTTGAATATTGTGTGCAATTCTGGTCGCCATATCTTAAAAAGGATATAGCAATTTTAGAAAACGTTCAGAGAAGAGCCACCAAAATGGTAAAGGGGATGGAAGGCTACTCCTATGAAGAAAGGCTAAAAAGGTTGGGGCTCTTTAACCTGGAAAAGAGACGGCTGAGGGGAGATATGATAGAAGTCTATAAATTAATGAACGGAGTGGAACGGGTAAACGTAGATCGATTGTTTACCTTTTCAGAATATAGAAAGACTAGGGGACATGCAATGAAGCTACAGGGTAAACTATTTAAGACTAATAAAAGAAAATATTTTTTCACTCAACGTGTAATCAAACTCTGGAATTTGTTACCGGAGGATGTAGTAAAGGCTGTTAGTGTAGCTGGGTTTAAAAAAGGTTTGGACAAGTTCCTGGAGGAAAGGTCCATAAACCATTATTAAGAAGGGACCCAGGATATCAATGCTTGAACCAATACAAGCATTGTGGAACCTGTGTCCCTTGGGGAAACTGCTAGGTACGTATGACCTAGATTGGCCACTGTTGGAAACAGAA
This sequence comes from Ichthyophis bannanicus, assembly GCA_033557465.1. NCBI lineage: Eukaryota > Metazoa > Chordata > Amphibia > Gymnophiona > Ichthyophiidae > Ichthyophis > Ichthyophis bannanicus. The sequence continues at coordinate 175,660,055 of CM066031.1, forward strand.
TACTGGGCTTGATGGACCTTGGTCTGACCCAGTATGGCATATCTTATGTTCTTATGTTCTAAACACAACAGCAATACCTCGCATCTCTTATCTCTCCCTACGTACCCTCTCGAAATTTGTGTTTCGCTAACAAAGTACTTCTATCAATGCCTTTCACCCGCACCGCGAACTCCCGACTGTGCTCCTTTCACCTTGCTGCACCTCACACCTGGAACAGCCTACCTGCATTTGTGCGCCAGGCACCCTCCCTTGTCCTCTTCAAGTCCAAGCTGAAGACCCACCTCTTCACCGTTGCATTCAGATCCTGACTCTTTCCTCCTCTCACCCCAACCCCCATCAACGTTTATGACCAACTACAGACCAAACTGTACCTCACCGTACCTTGCGTAAAAACCGATTAATGTTCGCGTAGAACCGATTGATGCTCTGCACTGTTTTAACTAATGTACTATTAACTAGATTGTCAGCTCCGATGAGCATGACTCTGACGGGCAGGGACTGTCTCATGTATGCTGACTACCTCTTGTAGGTTAGCTGTACAGCGCTGCATGCGTGGCGCTCTAAAAGTGCTAAATAGTAGTAGTAGTAGTAGCACTGCTGTCCTTGAAAGGAGCTGGGATTCTGACCCTCACAGACTAACAGAGATTGACTAGGTCATGAACACTTGGAACATTCCCATTCCATCAATCTGAAACTGTTAGCGATATTTGGCCATCAGGAGAAACACTATGTTTGGCGCAAACCCGACACCTCCTGAACACCATTCCCACAGTGAGACACAGTAGTCACAGCATGATGCTGTGAGGATGTTTCTCATTGGGAGGTAACGGGAGACATATCAGGATTGCCAGACCGATGGATGGCACTATGTACAGATCAGGTCTTGGGGAAAAACCTCCTATAGTGTGGCTGAACCTTGAGACTACAATATACCGCCATGGGCTGCAGAATGATGTACCCCTATGACAGTTGCAGACCTTTCATGTATTATCACTGTGTTGGCCCAGAGCCTGTCTGACAACCACAGAGGCTCGATGTGGCAGCCTGATGCAGACATACACCTGTTGACTTGCATGTAGTGGGGCTGCGGCATCACCCTCATAACCATGCACATTCAGACAACTAACTTGTGGTCAATGGCAGATACCTTTCATTAGTAGTTGAAATGAACATACCTGTTTTTTTATTTCTAAAATGCACATACCTTTTTAGGTGTTTTTAGATGCACATACATGCACATATATTTGTTTGTGTTGTTTCTAAAATGCACATAACTGCATTTTGTTTTCTACATGCAATGAAATGCCTCTGGACATCACACATATGTGAGGACTGATTCCTGCTGTTGCCGGAGAACACCTGTTACAGGTGAATAACTACGCTTTTAGGGGGAAAAATAAGAAGCTCAATTTTGGCCATGTTCAATTTCAAGCGGCAATGAGACATCCAAACAGCAAGGTCAGAAAGGCAGGCAGAGATCCTGGCCTGGATTGCCAGAGATATTTCAGCTGTGGATAAGTAGACCTGGGAGTACAGCCTTAGCTGTACTGACTAAGAGAGGAGAATTTATTTTGGAGTGGGGTACAATCATTGTTGGCAAAACTAACAGCACAAACGATTTTGCAAGTTCTTTTTCCAATTTTAACCAAGGCGACAAAGGGTGCTCAAGAAGCTAATCCCCACTGTAGCAAAGAAGTATGGCTGTATGATATGACTTAATATCTGTGAAATTAACACCACTCCTTCTCCTTGGCAGCTTTAATGTGGACAGGGCTATGTGTGACCTCTTATTCTTCCACAGAAAGCCAGGAAGGAGTCTATCTACCTGTGAGTAAAAGGAAGGTTGGCAGTACCAAAGTAGCATCCCTAATTTATAAACTATGCTTAGAAGAACCAACATCTTGATGGAGTCCAATCTTCCCTACCAGGATATGTGAAAGGGAGACTAATGCTGTAGAACATTTCTCATGTCCTTAAGCATAATATCACTATTGTGTTCAATTATATCTACAAGTACTGAATAAAAATAAACCCCAAGATACTTAATCCTATGTGGTGCCCACTTGAAAGAAAATACTTTCAGATCCTCCTGCGTGACTGGGCCATTCACCGGAAAAAGTCAAAGAAATGAGAGAACACATCTACTAGATCCAACAGACTGAAGCTATAGGCTTTGACAAAAAAGAGCAAGACATCATCTGCATAGGCAGCAAACTTCAAATGCCCTTCATCCTCCACAACCTCCATTAACACACATCTGGTCTACTTTCTCATCTATCGCTGCAGCTGGCCTATCCAAATCCCTTTCCACCACCAGGAAAACGACATGCTCCTCTGATCCATCCCCTCAGCCTGGCTCTTAGAGTCCTCACTTGCTCTTCTCCCTTTCATTCAACTCATTTTGAACACCAGCCTCACTTCTGGTGTCTTCCTCACACCTTGGGAACATAACCTTGTCCGTCCACTGCTTAAGAAGCCCTCTCTTGACCCCTCCATTTTGTCTCATTACCAGCCTGTCTCTAACCTTCCTTTTCTGTCTAAAATTTTAGAACAATTTGTTTTCACACAGCTCACGCAGCATTGGACTCGATTCACTATCTGCATCCTAGTCAATCTGGCTTCCGATCTGGACACTGCACCAAGTCGATTCTACTAGCACTCCTCAACGAGCTCCATATTTCTCACAATCAGGGTGATATATCAATTGCTCTCTCTCTTGATGTATCTTCTGCTTTTGATTTAGTCGATCACTTCACTCTTCTTTCTCATCTCCATGCGGCTGGAATTTCTGGGATAGTCCTGCAATGGTTCTATTCCTTTCTTTCCTCCCGGTCCTTCTCTGTTTTCTCAGGCCTCATGTCCTCAGCTCCAGTGCCTCTCACCTGTGGTGTCCCCCAGGGATCTGTGCTCGCTCCCCTTCTATTCAGTGTCTTTCTGGCTCCCCTTGCCATGCAAATCCAACAGTCCAGCTTGTCGGCATATTATTATGCTGATGATATTATTATTCTATACCACACTTCCCCTGTGTCCCCTGATCTCACCCCACTAAACTCCTGTCTCTCTTTTCAAAATTCAAAAGCTTGCAAACAGAAGAACACAGAAATGAATACAGGATCCAACTCAAAGAGTCTAAAAGAGTAATAAGGATAGCAAAATCAAAGGCAGAAGAAAAAATGGCTAAAGATGTTAAGGGTGGCAACAAAACTTTCTTCAGGTATATTCAGGAAAGGAAGAAGATCAGAGTTGGAATTGCAGGACTCAGAAGTGCTGGGAAAGGACTCGTGGAAAGTGACACTGAAAAAGCGAAATTGCTAAACAAATACTTCTGCTCTGTTTTACTAAAGAAGATCCTGGAGATGGACCAGCTGTGACTCCCAAATATAAAAATAGGACTGAAGTAGATACCACACCATTCACAGAAGATGAGGTGTTAGAACAACTTGCTAAACTGAAAGTGGACAAAGCCATGGGACCGGATGGGATACATCCCAGGATACTGAAAGAGCTCAGAGAGGTTCTTGCAGGACCGTTAAAGGATGTCTTCAACAGATCCTTGGAAACAGGAGTGGTTCCTCAGGACTGGAGAATGGCTAATGTTGTACCTCTACACAAAAGTGGTGACAGGGAAGAAGTGTCAAATTACAGGCCCGTGAGCCTTACCTCAGTGGCAGGAAAAGTAATGGAGGCGCTCCTGAAAGAGCGAATAGTGAACTTTCTCAAAACCAACAGGTGGCAAGATCCCAGGCAACATGGTTTTACCGAAGGACGGTCTTGCCAAACAAATCTGATTGAGTTCTTTGATTGGGTGACCAAGGAACTAGATCTGGGGCATGCAATGGATGTCATCTATCTGGATTTCAGCAAAGCCTTTGATACTGTTCCTCATAGGAGGCTTGTCAATAAACTCAGTAGCTTGGGGATGGGTCCCAAGATAGTAAACTGGATTAGAAATTGGTTGACTGACAGACAACAGAGGGTGATGGTACATGGAGCTCACTCGGATGAGAGGAAGGTGATTAGCGGGGTGCCTCAGGGTTCGGTCCTGGGCCCGGCACTGTTCAATGTATTTGTGAGTGATATTGCTGAAGGACTGAATGGAAAAGTCTGTCTTTTTGCAGATGACACAAAAATTTGCAACAGAGTGGACTCCCCAGAGGGAGTGGATAACATGAGGAAAGATCTACAAAAGATGGAAGACTGGTCTAATGCTTGGCAACTACGATTTAATGTGAAAAAGTGCAGTGTCATGCACTTGGGTAGCAGAAATCTAAGGGAAAAGTACACAATAGGGGGTGAGAGGTTGGTATGCACGGTTCAGGAGAAAGACCTTGGTGTGATTATCTCTGATGATCTCAAGGTGGCAAAACAGTGCGACAAGGCTGTAGCAAAAGCCAGGAGGATGTTGGGCTGCATTCAAAGAGGGATTACCAGCAGAAAGGAAGAGGTACTTATGCCACTGTACAAGTCACTGGTGAGGCCTCACTTGGAATACTGTGTTCAGTTTTGGAGGCCATATCTTGCAAAAGATGTAAAAAGACTGGAAACTGTTCAGAGAAAGGCGACCAAAATGATTTGGAGCCTGCGTCAGAAGCCTTATGAGAAGAGACTTGAAGACCTAAATATGTACACTTTGGAGGAGAGGAGGGACAGGGGAGATATGATTCAGACCTTTAAATATTTAAAGAGAAATGATGAACAAACAAACCTCTTCCAAAGACGGGGAAGCTGTAAAACTAGAGGGCATAACATGAAGCTGCAAGGTGGTAAATTGAAAGGCAATGTCAGGAAATATTTCTTCACTGAAAGGGTGGTGGATGCTTGGAATGCCCTCCTGATGGAAGTGGTGAGGGCAAACACGGTGATGGAATTCAAAACGGCATGGGACAAACACAGTGGATCCCTTTACAGCAACAGGATAAAAGCAAAACAAACAGTACCATCTAACTTCTGAACTATCTAGCATCTGAACAAATAAGGGTGTCCTACATGGAGTGGTGGGTTCACCCCTAAACAGAAACAAAAACATGGGGAGGGGTGGCCTGCACAGAGCGACAGGTGCACCTACTCTTGCCATCTTGCTGAGCAGACTAGATGGACCATGCTGGTCTTTATCTGCCGTCACTTACTATGTTACTATGTTACTAAGTTGCTACCTGGCTTTCATCTAATTTTCTGCACCTTAATGCCGCAGATACCTCCGTGGCATAAATGTTCAGGGAGAGAGCCTCTTTCAATTGAAAGCAAGTTCTGCTATGAGGGGACATGGGATGAGGGTGAAGGGAGATAGATTCAGGAGTGATATGCGGAAATATTTCTTTACGGAAAGAGTAGTGGATCCGTGGAATAGTCTCCCAGTGGAGGTGGTAGAGATGAGGAAAGTAACTGAATTCAAAAAAGCATGGGACCAACACAGAGGATCTCTAAAGGTAAAAAGTGGACTGTTGTAGTTGTTGTTATGGAAGGACAGACTAGATAGGCCATGTGGTCTTTTTCTGTCATCATGTTTCTATGTTTCTATGTAAAAAGCTCTGCCATCTGGTTCACCTTTGTTGGCCCCATTCCTGGTCTTGCCCCTTCTATTTCTGGCTCCCTGGTTTCTATGGTGACCTCTCTCCGCTACCTAGGGGTCACTTTGAACTCAGCCCTCTCCTTCCATGACCACATTCCCTGCTGCTGTTTTGCTCTTTCTTCTCTCTTAGGCAGATTAGAGCTCTACATCCCTTTCTGGACCCCCCATCTCTCTCACCACTCTGCTTCTCTCCCTAGTGATGTCACGCCTTGATTCCTGAAACTCCATTCTTGCTGGTCTCCCCTTGTCACAGCTCCACTGCCTACAACTCATCCAGAATACGGCTGCCCGGATCCTCTCACATGCAACCCGCTATGATCACGTCACACCACTTCTTATCAGTCTCCACTGGCTTCCCATTCAGTATCGCATTCGCTATAAGATTCTCATTTCTGTACACAAGGCCATTTACTCACAAACTCCCCAGTACCTCTCTGATCTGCTCTACTTCCATTACCCTACCCGCAGCCTCTGCTCTGCTCTCATTAACCGTCTTCATTTACCCTCCCCAAGCAGTGCCCACCTTGAATCCACCCATCATTCTTCCTTCTTCTTCCTGGGTCCCTCCCTCTGGATCTCCCTCCCATCCACTCTCAGCTTTGAACCCTCCTTCCCTCAGTTCAAATCTCTCCTAAAAACCCACCTGTTTCTCTCTGTCTTTGACCTACCTCCCTCCTCCCACTCCTTAACCCTCCATGATGTCTTATCTCTGTTTTGGTTGTTATGAATGACTATCTTCTGTCCTATCAAAAATTTGTAGTTCCTTTCCTTTCTGGCCATTGGCCGTTTTCTGTAATCTCAAACATTGTAAACTGCTCTGATGTCATAAAGGGCAGTATAGAAAGTATGAAAATAAAGATTAAGTATTAAGAATACAGAGTGTGTGATGTATTTATTGTGTTCCTTTTAGGAGAACACGTAGCATTGAAAAGCAATTCTAGCATATTTTATCCCTACATGAGTAAAGAAGGAAGTGTGAGAGAGTTCCACTTCACTTGGCAGTGAAAATATTATAAAGTCTAAAAAAAACCCAATCATTTTTCTTGAAAGAAAACAAAAAAATCCCACACTAGGAGAACTAATCAAATAAATCCTAAAATGAAAATGTTATGCGATAACTAAGTAGTGAGAGTACATGGATTATCAGGCTAAAGATTTTAAGCAGCTTTTTGCCTTCTAGCAGCCCATAGTTAGACACTTATCAAAATTGTTACTGAGCAATGTCATCACGCCCCCTGCTGGTAGTTTGTTGAAGGGACAAGGTGGACATTTTAATTATTTTGTAGAAGTAGGAAACCTTTTTGGACCAGAGGGATCATGGTCCTTGTAGTCCTTCTTCTTAAAGAAATGAGTTGTGAACGCCTTGTGTAGGGTCAAACAAAAGGCTTTTATTCCCCTTTAGCACTAAGGTTCGCTAAGCAACCAAAAGTAGAATTTACCTTATTTTCAGGTTTATGCCAAAGCAATTACAGAGCAAGAAAACTGTTATGAGAGCTTCACAGTTCCTTGTAAAAATACACAGGGTTTTCAACACTGTAGTAAAACAAATAAAGAAGCTCTTCTTTAGCTCAACACAGCAAAAGATATTGTTAAAGCATGTTCTGGTAATTACAGCTCTGGGAGAGACTCTAGGCTTTCCGCAATACAGATCGAACAGTCCATTTGTTCTTCAGGCATCAACGGCTCTGGTTCCCCAAGCTCAATCTGCATGGGTTCCAGCTCAGCCATGCTTTCTCCTGTGTTTGAGCTCTCCCTGGCTGCTATAGTGTGCCAATTAGTATTTCCTTCACCTATCCTCCAGCTGGGCTGTTCAAGGTTTTTCAAGTAGGAAGCATGGCTTGTTCTTAGGCCTCTATGTCATGGCTTCCAGAACTCCTGCCCTCTTTCATTCCTCTCAGAATGGTTATCTGATTCAAAAGCCCTTCTAGGAGCTAAGTCTCTTTTTAGAATTACAGTACCACTGTACCTTGGCTTCCTGAAGCCGGCGCTGCTGGTATTTTCCTTACCAGGTACCCTTCCTTGGATACAGTCTCCTTTACAGACTGTTTCTGTGAGTCTCCTGGGCACTGCTTGTCGTTCCTGAAGTTTGGGACGGCCAGGTAATGAATCCAGGCCTCTCTGCTTCTCAGTATGGGGGATTCCACTGTCAGGACCTTTCCTTCCAGTACCTTTAAGTTCCTTTCTCAATCCTTCTGGTGAGCTCAGGCCTCCCTCTAGGCATGGAGTCTCTCTCCCTTGGATCCTGGCTTCTCCTGGAGTCTCTCTCCCTTGGATCCTGGCTTCTTCTCCTCTTTCTCCCCTCTCTAGTCTGGCTGCAGCTCTCTGCTTATAAAGCCGTTCTCCTCTTGAGTTTCCTGGCCTGCTCTTCAGGTGCATCTGATTAGTCCCTGCATAATCAGTACTTGGCTATGTTCGCTCAGCATCTGCAGGCTCGTGCCTGCCCCCTCTAGCTGTACTGCTAGGTAACTGCACCCTCTGAAAGTCAGTTACTTTATGAAAAACAGCGTTTTTTCCTAAGTTCATAGCTTCACTAGCTTCAGCTCTATCACAGTAGGCTGATGGAGGAGATGAAATGGATGTGCACTCATACCAATGCTAGTATCAGGAATGAATGTTTCAGGAAGCACCAGCAGTAAGATTAGGGGAAGGACATGACTGCAGGTATTAATCACTGTATAAACCATTTGCTAGGAGAGCCAGTGCTACTATTAGGCAAACTAGGCAGTTGTCTAGATCGCTGGCCCTCTGATAGTGCTTATTATCGCAGCTGTCACCCCGCTCATGACAAGACGCAGAGGCAATGGGCACAAACAGCCTTGCGGTGCTTACCTTTAAACTTTGGTGCCTTGGGAATGTTTGCTTCCGCCCCCTCTCTGACGCCTGATGCCAACTTCCTGTTTGCAGCAGGAAGTCAGCAATGGGTGTCAGAGGGGCAGAAGCAAACAGCCCCGTGGTGGTGAAGTTTAAAGGTAAGTGCTATGGGGCTGTTTGTGCCCATTGCCACCGCTGAATATCCCAGAGAGTGGCAACAGCAGAGGCAATGAACACCAGAAGGGGGAGGGGCTCAAGGAATGAAGTTCACCTAGGGCACCTCATCTCCTTGTGCCAGCCCTGGAGAGTGCTAGTATTCTATTGCTATTCTTCATGTTTGGCAAATCACTATTGAAGTACTGTATAGATCTAGTAGTCAGAATGGATGCTAGCATTTAGCTGTATTGTATCTTCTTGAAGAAAATGCCTGGCAGTTTATAATTGATTGCTGTAAGATAATTGAAGAGATAAGTTTGGAGCTTATTGTTCACCTCATTAGCTCTGTTCTAGGATGTTCCCTCTGTGGAAGTTAGCATTGATGCCAGATGCTGATCCTGTTGTGGTCTGTATATGCCCCCCCCCCCCCCTAAATACAATTTAGCATACCATACTGTAGTATTTATTGTAAATTTTTGGCTGTGTCCCAAAATTGCAAAAAAAACAAACAAACCCAAAACCCAGGGTGGTGGGGGGAAGAATCCCTTCAGGTTCCTCACCAACTCCAGCATGTTTTGTGTGCAAAATGACACAGTTTATCCTAAGCCACCGGCGCATGCCATGTTGTGGGATGACTGCTTTGCCCACATTTAACCCCTAGAAACTGGATATGAGATGTGGATTTAGAGAGATTCTTGTGTGATGGTTCTGTGGTTGCTGCTTTGGTACAGTGGTCTTGTCTTGGGACACCTTTAATTTCTTCTGTGTCCAGTATGGAATCATCCCTTGATTCATGATCTTGTCTACATGTGAAGAGAGAGAGTCAGTCAGAGTTTCTTACCCACCTCTTTTCCTGAGTTTAGAAGAGAGAGTGGAGGTGCTGTCTTGCTTCTCAAGCCTACAGAGCAGTCTGCAGTACAGAAGTGGACTTCACCTAGAGGAGAAGGCACTCCTGTACCAAGACTCCTCTGTAGGCTTGGGATGCAGAAGGAAGAAAGAAGTGAGAATTAGGATCCCCGTAAGAAGGGAAAAAGATCTTGGTTTCCACAAATCACTTTAGGAAGCCAAGAAGGGAATCCTCTGCCCATTTTAGAATGGCCAAGAAGTCAGACTGGGATCCCAGGCACAAATACCGAAGGTTATACAACCCATGTTACCAAGGACTGTGTATTTACTGAATAGGAGACTCTAACCAAATATTGCTTGTGTTTGGATATTTTTCTCAGCAAAGAGAATCAGAGCACTCAGTTCTGGATCAAGAGTTTCTTTAAATATATGTGCCTGGGCCTTAAAGGGGTTACCCTTCTCCTATGGAAAATATGATCCTTCTGGATACAAGTTATGTGCTAGTGAGGTGAAAGAATGGGAGAGAACCTGGGAAGACGCTTGCTATGATGTTGATCCCTGTGACCAATGGGACCTGGGAAACACTAACCAATCTATGAACCATCGGTGCAGTTTGCTTTCTTACTTTGGGTTGGGCGAAGGGTAAGGAAGTCACTCAGGCAGTGGGGGGCAGGGGACCAGTTCATCATTAGTGTCTGCAGCCCCCAGGCTCCCACCAAACTACACCTATACTAAGAACCTGGGCCCAAAATTCAAAGGCATTTACACGGTTTACAAACTTGTAAACCATGTAAATGCTGCTTAGAGGGATATTTAGCGGCACTACCACAGTTAGTGGCACTGAATATCCCCGATTACTGCTGCTACATACTAACTGTGAGGCATCAGGGCTTGTGGTGGGCGTTACGGGGTAGAGCAGAGGCAGTACTCATTGCTAACCAGACAGCGGCGATATTGCACCGCTTCCTGGTTAGCAACCTACGGCTAAACATAGGCACAACAAAAGCTAGCCTATCTTTACCCATGAAAGCTAACCATGCAGCACCTCAATATCGCCACTGCCCAGTGAGCGTCTGTGGTGTCTGCGGCTGTGCAGCGACCCTGTAAATTCAATGCTGGGGCCGCATAATGTTCACGTTTAATGTTTGGCGCCGGCGGCTAGCCATTGTAGTTGCGCCTAGCTGCTGTTGCTGAATGTCGGGCCCCTGGTATTTAATAAGGCTCTTCAAAAAGGAGAAGATTATGGACACTATGGGCCTGAGCTAACCACACTAATCGTGGTGAATGGGATATGCAGCGGCACTAATAATACTGTGCTGCTGCCCGATTATTCCTCTGATTTTAGAGGCCTTAGATGTATAATTTAGGTATCCATTTTCAACTGACTTTAGATAAAACCACCATCCTCTGAACCAGCCACCCTCACACTTAACATTCAGAATCCTTTCACTTAGAAAATGAGTGCAAAGACCATGGATAAAATGTACTTATGGACGATGCATCAGTGTTGGTAGTGTCCTTAAATGTATGACTCAAGATTTTGCTTCAATGCCTTTATTGGTTGTTGATTCAGGATATATCAAAGACAACAAAATAATCACAGATTTCTGGAATTGTTTGTAAAATCAGCATGAGATACAAAATCTATTGCCTTACAGAAGCTATCTCAATCATTCAATAGAAAACTATCCCCACCCTCTCCCAACTACAGTCTATAAGCACGGCTAATATCTCCTGTCTGCTTCGTCCCCCTTAATTTTCAGCCATTGATCTAACAACCTGGGCAGCCAGGAAATGGGATTTCTCAGTAGCACAAAGAAACGTCCAGAACAAATGTATATTTTTACAGGCAGTTCATTGGCAGTCATAGATATCGGTAAGTTATAGAAATGCAGCCATTTCAAATGTTTACAAAATGGAAAGATTTTAAAAAATTGTTTTTGGTGTCATCTGTAGCACATGCTATTCTGAAAAGTCAGGTGCGATTTAAGAATAGTGTGCACTAATAATGTAGAGAAATCCCAAAATAAATACTTGTTACAACAAAACAAAATACATGAAAAAGAAATCAGAAACAAAATGAAATAATTAAATAATGAAAAGAATGTAAATCCCTAGCAAACTACCAACCCCATTAGGAATGATTTGTTAAACACACATTGGGGGCCAGTGTTTAATAAAAATGCCTAAGCACCTAACTTAACTGGCCCCTGTTTTATAAAGACTTGACTTTATAAGACAAGAGTGAAATACACAAGATGAAACACTGCCTTTCCTCCATCTGCCTTACTTTCCTCCCCTAGTTCTGCCCAGAATTCGAGCCAAATTTCGGCACATAGGGATCTGCATTTATTAGTCTGCATTTGGTTTGTCATGTTTCTGTGTTTCTTTGAGGCACCTTAAAAAATCTAAGGGGCATGTTTACTAAGCTGTGCTTAGATTTTGTAGGGAAGAAATCAATGCAGTTGTGCGCTCTCTGTTGAGGACATGTACTGATTTGGACCCTAATGTCCACTGACAGCAATCAAGCTTAATGTGGATGCAGTAACACCACCCACCCTAGCAGGGGTGCTGCAGCCGTGGTATGAGTAGGTGGTAAGGCCGCAGCAGAGAAGCAATGCCATGCTAGGGGCATCACTCTGTGCGGTAGTAATAAGAGTGCGTCAAATGTGCATGTATACTGTGAAAGCACACACTACAAGGACCCTGCACTTGCATGTCGGCAACAATGTGCCTCCACCCCCCACCCCCCCCCCCCCAGACAGGAGCATAACACCCCACCAACAGAGCACAGTGCAAGTGACCAGTGAAGGATACAGATTGAAGACTGCGGAATATGTGCACCCCGCGATATTGCCAAACTTCAAATTAGTGCTGCAAACTCATAGGTAGAGATTAAACTGTGGCCATGAGAGATAAGGCACAAATGACACATTGCCATATGCAGAGAGCCTCATCCTGGTAACCAAAGCATCACAGCAATAGCAAGTCTGCAGGCTCCAGAGCATGTGAACCTCTCACCTTTAGCACCCAGGGTGCCTGACAACCTAGCTCTCAGGAAAGTGAGGATCACTAAATCCTGTGGGGACTGCACATGCTCCTCAGTGAGGAACAACACTTCTCTGCAATATAACAGGGAAGGCCATTGCCCAGAAAACTCTAATAGAGCTAGTACTCCAGTGTAACCCACACTCTGAGCCAGTAAGCATGTCTTCCTCTGGTCCGGGTGAGTGGTTATGTGGCACTAGAAACAGTGCCCATGGCACCAGCGTGGTCATCAGATGCACATGTGATATGAAACATGGCTCCTCTTGCAAAGGAGAGTGGTCAGAGTGAACATTTCGGTGTCAGACCAACATTTTGCCAATAATTGTAATACCTCATTTGCATGCCTCACCCCCAACTGTGTTCATCTGTCTCCAACCATGAATACGTGGCTCGCTTTGGAAGAGTCACAGAGCACCTACCCTATCTACCAATCCCTCCCCAGTTCATCCCATCAGTTGCCGTTTCACATCTTGCCAGTACATATGTAGATCTTCACAGCACACATTCCAGCCTACCATTGCCTTGTAGGTGTATGTGGGCCTCCTATCCCAGTGAGTAGAGTCCTGTGCTAATAGTTCTATTTTTTGTGGGTGTCGGGGTCATTTATTTTACCTTGCTTTTTAGCGCATTACACCAGTAATGCAGTGTTTTTAGTGTGGCAGCCTTTTAGGCCCTGCGCTTCCAGTTACTGTGCTTTAATAAGCATGCCCCTTAGATAACTAAACCCTTTGAATACTGTAAATATGCAATAATGGATTAATATAATTTCATAGTTAATAAGAATATTTGGAAAACAAAAAGACAGACATTATAGCTTTGTCAAATTTTGGATTCTACTTTTGTCCTATTCTACCCATTATCCTGTAAGAGAGATACAACCAACTTGTTGAAATCACTTGCCAGTTTGGTGTAGAGTATTTTCTGATAGTAACTTGGTTTGAACGCAGATGCCATTTCACTATCTATAAAGCTCAATGAAGGGTGAACTGCACTTTCTGGCATAGCTTAAATATCTTGTGATTCATATTCAGCATAGATGCTGTTTCCCGTCTCACACCTCAGTTCTCCATATTCAGTTGTCGTCTTTTGATTCAGCTCAACAGTGAGCTCCACGGGCACGATGATGGTGCACTCCTTCTTTATCACTCTAACCGTCATCTTGGTGTGGGGTGGGATCTTGGCTGGCACGGTGAGTGCCACTGAATCTTTTTTGGTGGTTGTCTCTGATTTCCCCTTTTCAACAGTGATAGAATTTGAAACTGTGGTGCTTACAGCTGCAACTAGCGGTATTTCAAAGCCTATCCCAACTTCAATGGTGGTGGTATTGCTAAATCTGAAATCATAAGTGACAGATGACTCATACTCTTTAGAACGAGTGCTGCTGAACTCCTGATCAGTATCTGTTCTGTTCACCCCAATAAGCTCTTCAACCATAGAGCAAATCTCGTTTTCCTGCTTCATCTTATCCCAAACCACCTTGGATTTCACAATGGGACGTCCAGCCTTCAGAGGTCGGAGATGGGAAACTACATCATGAAATTTAATTTTGCCATAATCATCAAGCTTTTCTCCAGAACGAGCCAGTATTCGCCATCCTCCCCTGTTTGGATGCTCATACAGGATCCAGGCACCTCTCTCAACAATATGAGAAGATGCCTTATCACCCATATATCCATATGATAGGTTGGTCTCCTCTGTAAATGACTGATTTGCACCTTGGTAGTTTTGGTGCTCATATATTGTTATCTTAGGGCTTTTCAGATCATCAGTGATCAGCTGCAGTGAAGATATATGGTCATGGATTTCAATATTTGGATATTCACCTTCTTCATACTCTCGCAGCCATCCACCAAAATTTGGATGCTCATAGGCAAGCCATGGCTGCCCAATGACTACCACTGAGGAAATGCAGTTATCAAAAGAACATTCCCTCAGATCTCTAGCATCAGATGTAAACTCCTTCTTCAGCCCCTTGAAATCAGGGTGCTCATAGACGATAATCTTGTTCTTCTTGGTTGAGGTGGTGCTCATAGTGATCAGTTGCTAAGTGCTGAAAAAATGCACAGAAATATTTCTTCTCTAAAGAGATGTGATGGTTCTCTGCTCTAAAATGGGAAACACATTAGGAAAAGTAATTACTATCAGGGAAGCAGAAATACAAAAATCAGTACACACAAACTATGTCATTGTGACATGAGCATGTGACTTTCATCCTAGGAAAGGGGCAATATTAAGGAGGCTTCAGAGGATTCCCAGCGAGCCATGAGACAGTCAGTAGTACCCTTGAGCCAGCACTGCAAGAAGCAGCTAGCTGTTCAGCTGCTCTCCCTCCCCCTCCCCCCCCCCAACATATGCCTGATCCTCCCGCCCCCAAAAACAAATTCCAAGCCCATGGTAGACTCCTCATAGGCCACCAAGGCCCTACTAGATGGAACGCAAACTGATCTGGAGAGCCAGACAGAACCAATTACCTCTCACTCCTGTCCTATAAAAGCAACAGTCCCCTTATATGGCAGTCTAACCCTAGTGGCAGTATTTCAACATTACCGCTTAGGGATGTGGGCCTCATTTTGAACCAGGCACTGATCCAGGCAGGGGTGAGAGGGGATCTCTCCTGCTTGGCTGCCTTAGATAACATGGATTCCATCTGGTAGACCCGGGGAGGCCAATAGGGGTTGTGGGGGAGTTCAAAATTGGGAATCCAGTGGGCGGAGGAGGATTCATGGGGGCTCTTGGTAGTTTTCTTTAGGGAGTTGGGGGAATTTAAAGGGGGTATCTTTGTTTTGGGGGCCCACCAGATCATGCTTTTTTAAATGCATCAACCTCTTTATGATGGCTCCTGGGAGCATTGAGCTGCATATCAGTGGCCCAATGTTCCTGGGCAGAAAAATAATGCCAACTTTGAGCTGGCTATAGCTGGCATTATTTTTTCAGGAATGATGCAGCTTGCACAGTTCAGAGCAAGGTATGTTATTCAATTTGCACAATGAGATGTTTTCCATGCACTGGCATGCTTCGCATCACACTATTAAGCAATTGCACTTTGTAGCAAACTAATGTGCATTACAGTAATACAACTCAAGATTTTCCCCATTGGCAGATTTTAAAAGGCAAAAATCATGCATTATCCCCTTAATGCATATTGTAACTACTTCCATCCCTCAGTGAGATGAGTAGCACATAAAGGTGCATGTTTACTAAAGTCAGCAAGTAGCGCAGGAAAACACATTCCGCAAAGGTAACGTATATGTATAGATTCCTAGAATAATCCCCCAGTAGTACACAAATGCTCTCACATAAAGTTACATCTGCTTTGAGGCAGGTGCAGCTTTCTGCACGGACTCTGTTGCTGTGCTTGTACATTATAAAATATGGAGCCATATTCAGCGGCGGCGGCCGGCTCGAGTAAAGCAGCTGACTGTCATCGCTTCATACTAGACCCAGATATTCAATGCTGGGATCACATCCAGCCATTGGCATTGAATGTCTGGTATGTCCAATGAGCATTTTAGCTAACTAGGCAGCAGTGATATTCAGTTACTGCCTGGTGAGCTAAACTGGCTAAAGTCAGTACAGCCTTTTCTGAGCCTGTCTTTAGTTGGTTTAAGTTAACTGGCCAGAGGCTGAATATAGCTGCTGGCTGGTTGACTTCAGCACCACCTCTGGAACACCCTGATACTATGCAGCTAATATCGGGCCTTATAGTGGCTTTGGGAGGGGATATTCAGCAGCACAAAATGGCTATGTACCACTGAATATCCCAATTATGCTCTAATAGGAATTTAAGGGTGGGAGAAGGTTTGGGTTTGGAGCTGTGGAGAATGGCGTGACTTGCTTATAATTTTGTGGGGGGTTGGGTTTGAGTTATATACTTTTGGAATAACTGTTACATTTATATCATTGATTACAGTACCTATTTGCCAAAGTCTTCCTTCCCCAAGTTCAAGAGCTTCCTCAAAAATGTAAACCGTCTTGACTTGTAGAAAGATGGCATAAAAAAAGGATGTTAAATAAATAAATAAAACCCACTTCTTCATCCAGAATATGGTGTAGCCCCCTTCTAGTGAGCTGCGGTTGCAAAAGAAGCCATGTCCTTTTTCTACTAGTTTGTCTTTTTGATCTTTTTCTTTCCTTTTCTCCTCTATTCTGTTAATATATGGAGTTCCTTTCCTTTTTTTCTTACATGTGAAATGCATTTGATTTTATTGTAAACCGCTCTGTCTGCCTAGCAAAGGGAGTTATATCAAATCTGAAACATAAACCATAAGTACTGACAAGTTAAATGCAAGACACTGCTAAGTAGGCAAAGAGAAAATGTGGAAAGAAGCTTACAGTGTAAGCAAAATCACATAATAAACACATTTTCAAGTACTTTTGTAGCAAAATACCTGTGAGAGAATCAGTTGGACCATTAGTTGATGGATAAGTAAAAGGTGCATTCAGAGAGGACAAGGCCATAGCAGAGAAACTAAATTAATATTTTGCTTCAGTCTTTACTGAAAAAGATGTAGGAAACTTACCCATGCCAGAATTTATATTTAAAGGTGATATATCAGAGGAATTAAAACAAATCTTGATAAATCTGGAAGATATAATACAGCTAATTGATAAACTAAAGAGAGGAGCAAATCACCTGGACCAGATGACATACACCCTAGGGTGCTGAGAGAACTGAAATATGAGAATGCAGATTACTTTTAGTAATCTGTGAAAGTGCAAACCCATCGGTAAGGTTGCAGTTTGAGGACAGAGAGTCTATTAAACGTCTGCAATGTGCTGCACAGACAGGTGAGCCCAAGAAAAGTGGTAGTAGTGCTCTATTTGCAGCAAAAGCATAGTGCCCAGGGGGCACAGGGCAGACCAGGTGACTGCCTAGATGGCACATACGAATAGAAGACCTGCAAATATGCAAGACTGTGTCTGATCAAGGTCCATCAAGCCCAGTATCCTGTGTCAAACGGTGTCCAAAACTGGGGCAAAGGTACCTAGTAGGTAGCCCAAAAGACAAACATGATCCACAGTGCTTGTAATGGGGCATGCAGTGCAAATCTGGGGTCCTCAGAAACAATGGTTTCGGGACCTTCCCCAGGAACCTGACCAAACATTGCTTAAACCCAGATATACTAGCAGCCTGTTCTACATCCTCCGGTAATAAAATGCAGGGATCAATTATGCATTGACTGAAAAAATATTTTCATCCAGTAGTCCGAAATGTGGCCGTGGTGCTTGTCCCCTAGTCTACCCACACTCTGATGGCAGAAACAAGCAACCTACATTTACCCATTCCAGTCCAGGCAATATGTTCTAGACCTCTGACCTAACACCCCACAGCCATCTCTTGCCCAGGTTGTAGAGATATAAGAGTGGCAGGCAGTGATGGGGGGATGTGTGGCAGTCCATGTATGCCTCTGCCCTCAGACCCTGCACCCTAGGCACCCGCCTATCCGCATGTTGGCTGGCCTGTAACTGCGCGACACCATCACTGATGCCACATGCACAAGTCAGCATGGCAGGGGGGTGTTGGAGGAGGGGGAAGCGGCACCTGTCTGCAGCAGACCACGGTCATGCCCTGTTCCAGTGCATAGTGTGAAGTGCAACATGCAAGATCTGTCTGATGGAAAGTAAGGTAGCCCAGGGGACCAACATGCCTATGTGGCAGCACTGTGGTGCACTACACACAGTTGGTGTATATTAGAGCAGAGAATCACAGGTCTGGGTCCCAGATGTAGATTCTGAATTGCATGTCCCTACATTTTGCCTCACATTACAGAAACAACACCAACATATGCAATCCCCAATCCTCAATGTATTGGCCAACAGGGCTACAAACACCCACACAGACAAGTTCTATTATCCTCAGCTGGATGGAGAGCCAGGCTCTTGGCTCTGGCACACGAAGCAGCAGTTAACACCAAAGCACTACTACTAGCTCCTGCACAATGAGCGGATGTTAACAATGCCTGCACTGAGATTGGGACCAGAATGGCAGGCAGGAATGCCAACCATTCCTATCTTTGCACAGTGCTTTGATACGGGCGCATGTATATTTGTATGTCTATCCATTGTTTTGTGGTTTTCTACTCCTCACTGAGCTGCTCAGTGCCTACACTGTTTCCAGTGTTAGCAGCTCCACTGACTGACCTTTTCAATGCCTCGTTGGAGTCGGGAGTGGTGCCAAAAGACTAGAGAGAGGCTCATGTGGTGCCTTTACACAAAAGCGGAAGTAAGGATGTGGTTGAAAACTACAGGCCGGTTAGTTTAACTTCGGTGGTGAGTAAATTATTGGAAACGCTGCTGAAAGAGAAAATAGCGAGGTTTCTGGAGTCCAGTGGATTACTGGATCCAAGGCAGCATGGATTCCCCAGAGGCAGGTCTTGTCAGACAAATCTGATTGATTTCTTTGACTGGGTGACCAGGGAGTTGGACCGCGGGAGAGCCCTAGATGTGGTGTATTTGGATTTCAGTAAAGCCTTTGACACTGTTCCTCACAGGCGACTTATAAACAAACTGAGGACCCTAGGGATGGACCCTAAAGTTGCTGCTTGGGTTAGAAATTGGTTGGGTGGGAGGCGACAAAGAGTACAGGTAAATGGATAAATGGAGCTCACTCTGAGGAGAAGGATGTTACCAGTGGTGTGCCCCAGGGATCTGTCCTTGGTCCGATTCTTTTTAACATCTTTGTTAGTGATATAGCGGAAGGGCTGTCGGGTAAGGTTTGCCTCTTTGCGGATGATACCAAAATCTGCAATAGAGTAGACACCCAGGAAGGTGTAGATAACACGAGGAGGGATCTAGCTAAGCTTGAAGAATTGTTTAGAATTTGGCAGCTGGGATTTAATGTTAAAAAATGTAAGGTCATGCATTTGGGCTGCAGCAATCCAAGGGAGCAATATAGTATAGAGGGTGAAGTACTTTTGTCCACTAAAGAAGAGCAGGACCTAGGCGTAGTTGTGTCTGATGATCTTAAAGTAGCTAAACAGGTAGAAAAGGCGATGGCAAAAGCTAGAAGGATGCTTGGGTGCATACGGAGAGGAATGGCTGGCAGAAAAAAGGAGGTGATAGTGCCTCTTTATAAGTCTTTGGTACGACCTCATTTGGAGTATAGTGTGCAATTCTGGAGACCGCACCTTCAAAAGGATGTGAACAGGATGGAGTCGGTGCAGAGGGTGGCTACTAAAATAGTTAGTGGTCTTCATTATAAAGCATATGAGGACAGACTTAAGGATCTTAATATGTACATCTTAGAGGAAAGGCAGGATAGAGGTGATATGATT
This sequence comes from Ichthyophis bannanicus, assembly GCA_033557465.1. Lineage (NCBI taxonomy): Eukaryota > Metazoa > Chordata > Amphibia > Gymnophiona > Ichthyophiidae > Ichthyophis > Ichthyophis bannanicus. The sequence continues at coordinate 175,679,759 of CM066031.1, forward strand.
GAGATGTTTAAATATCTCCGTGGCATAAATGTTCAGGGAGAGAGCCTCTTTCAATTGAAAGCAAGTTCTGCTACGAGGGGACATGGGATGAGGGTGAAGGGGGATAGATTCAGGAGTGATATGCGGAAATATTTCTTTATGGAAAGAGTGGTGGATCCGTGGAATAGTCTCCCAGTGGAGGTGGTAGAGATGAGGACAGTAACTGAATTCAAAAAAGCATGGGACAAACACAAAGGATCTCTAAAGGTAAAAAGGGGCCTGTTGCAGTTGTTGATATGGAAGGACATACTAAATAGGCCATGTGGTCTTTTTCTGTCATCTTATTTCTATGTTTCTATGATGAGGAGCAAAATATTGTGGGTATGGCCCAAACAGGGTGGATTGGGCAGGATGTGTCTGCATCGGGGGTAGGGCAATGGCTGGGACATCATAGTGCCCGACTGGCACCTTCATGGACCAGGTGGCCACAGCATGTCATGCTGGGAGAACCCTCTCACACTGACTGAGCAGTGACCATGGCACGGCTATGTATCCACACAGTGCTGTATAGTGTCTGTTTCTAGTGATGTGGGTGTGCGTCTGTTCTGTATATCCCAAGCCTCGTGTGCAGTTAGTATATGTATAGCAAAAACACCCAGTGGGGGAGCAGCTGGGACTGTGCTTGCTGCAGGTGAATGTTAGACCTAAGCTTTTGAGAAGTGAGATCTTCCAGGCCTGCTCCCGGTATTATTGGTAGGGACTGCAGCTAGTAGTAACAATCCCATGTGAGTCTAGATGCTCCTTCCCACCTGATCATAAGATACCATAGTATGAGTCTTATAGCATGGTGCAATGATGTACTGCTTTATGTGGGTCCCAGTCCAGATTGTGACTGACACAAACAGAACACAGAATAACTAATATAATGACACTGCAAAGAACACCTGGCACACACTAGCAGTGATGGGGACCATGCAGCACTGGCAGCAGAGACCATCTCTAGCACTGCAGGTACCGGGGTCCTGGTGTTGGGGGCCCATCCTCACCCTTAGAGTGACCTCAGAAACTGCTCAGTAGCACGGTTTGTAGCTGCTCTGTGCTTGTACCACACACTGTCAGTTCCTCTTACTGAGCTGAGGTGATGGATAAGTGCATTCTCCATTCGGTGATCAGCTGTAGATTGCTGTTCTGCATGTGCACTGTTTCATGGGTACCAGTGGGGCTATCCTATACCAGCACACATAGCAGACATTTTAGGCAGTGACTGTCAGTCTCTTTATATCCAGCCATTGTTGTTCAAGGCAGTGTGGAGGTATAGCCTACTCTTTAGTTGAAAGGCTTTTTCAGCAGGGGACAAGAGTTTGATTCCTCACATCATTTTTTTTTTTGTGACTGTGCTACTTATTTATTTATTTATTTATTTATTTAACAGTATTTCTATACCACCTTCTCCTTCAATCAATCACTTAGATCATTTTCATGCCTCTAACAGTCAGAGCTCTGTAGATCTGTGCTGCAAGCCTATACCACCCTCTCCTCAGCCGCCATCAGTCATTCCATCCATCTATCAGCCTCTGTCAGCTGTGGACAGTCCTGTCTTCTTCAGCAGGCCGCTACCCCATGCACTACACTGGTACCCCTTTCCGCACTATAGCTCTTCATGCTCGCCTCTCCTGTGCTTGATCCACACGTCACCACTACTACTCTGTCACTGCAAACATCCTGCTGCTTCTAGCTCTGCTGGGGGACACATCTTCTCTATCCTATGCCACACACTGACATTGCAGCACTTTACATTGGCACTGCCATGTGTATCAGTACAGCTGCCGCCCACATGCTCGTCCGCTTTACTGCCTGCCACACAGGGTGCTCACCGACATGGCAGGTCCATCAACTCCCAGCTCTCCTTCCTGCCATCAGCTCTCCATTGACATTCCTTGGTTCTCTATTTAGCATTTGGTTTACAGCCATTTTCCAGCCTTACAGTGCATGCTTTCCACCTTGGGGCACCTTATCTTCTGATAAGGCACTTTAACTGTTAGGACTCCTTAGCTGTTAAGGCACCTTAACCATTAGGGCACCTTAACTGTTGGGATACCTTAACTCTATTAGGGTGCCTTAGCTCTATTAGGGTGCCTTAACTGTTGGGGCACCTTATCCCATGTTAGTGCACCTTATCTTGTTAGGGCACATTATCTCATGTTAGGGCATAATAGGAGGGCACCTTATTTCCTGCTGGGGCACCTTATCCCATGTTAGGGCACCTTCTCTCATATCAGGGCATCTTAACAGGGCACCTTCTTTCCTGTTAAAGCACCTTATGACATCTTAAGGTGCCTGGTCACCTTAATGCCCATTGTCACGGTAATGCGTATTAATGTAGGCACTCCTTGTGGCCATGGGCAAGCCACTTAACCCTCCGTTGCCTCGGGTACAGATAGATTGTGGTCCCTTTGGGGACAAGGGAATATATCCAGTACCTGTTTGTATTAATTATATAATATAAACCACTTTGATTGAAGGATAAGGCGGTATAGAAATCTAGTTAAATAAATAAATAAAATGTACCGTAATGTTCCTTGCCATATATGGACTAACGTGTGTTACCACTGCACTTACTGCCGGTAACATTAACGCCCTTTAGTAAACATGCCCCTTTATGAAAGACTTTATGAAAATTCAGATACCCTATATCAACTGGCTCACCTTTGTCTACCTGTTTATTCATACCTTTAGAAAAAATAACAGATTAGTAAGAGAAAACTTTCCTTGATTAAATCCATGTTGGCTTTCTTCCATTAAACTGTGATTATCTACATGTTCAGTAATTTTATTGCCTGGTACTGATGTCAGGATCCCCAGTCTATAATTTTCCAGATCGCATCTGGAAAGTAATTTTCAGAAAGTCTTTGATAAAGTCCCTCATGGAAGACTCTTGGGGAAATTAAAAAGTCATGGGATATGAGGCAATGCACTACTATGGATCAGAAACTAGTTAAAATTAGTTACAAGATAGGTGAATAGTGGAGTATCCTAGGGATCTGTGCTGGGCCTGCTGCATTTTAACATATTTATAAATGACGTGGAAATGGGAATAACAAATGAAGTGACCAAATTTGCAGATGACGTAAGATTGTTCAAAGCTGTTAAAACACAAGAGGATTGTAAAAAAATTCAAGAGGACCTTGAAAAATTGGGAGACTGGGTTTCCAAATGGCAGATGAAATTTAGGGGTATGTTTACTAAACTGTGGTAATGTAGCAGCGGCTATGTTAACGCGCGCTATGTAACATTAACGCGCGTTAATGATACCTAACGAGCATTAGTGTTTCCAGCCGCGGTAAACATCGCAGAAGGTGGAGAGAGGGCGGAGAGAAGGGGTCAATGGGCGGGGAGAGGATTCTTTTACACTAAAGTGGGGAACTGAGGGGCTGAAAAGTACCGCAAATGAAAACCTGTTGTTAGATGCACATTTGCAGGAGAGAGAAACCATTTCAGTGTCAGCAATGTACACCATAGGCAGGGAACCCAAGAAATGTGATAGTAGTGCTCCATTTGCAGCAACAGCATAGTGCCCAAGTATGAAAGGCCACTATGGCGATGGTGCAAATGGGGCATAGGGGGCTGCAGGCGGGACACGTAGCGGGAGCAGCTGGGGCACAGGGTGGACTAGGCGGGCGCCTAGGTGGCACATAGGAACATAGAAACCGGAAATCAGCAAGACAGCAGCTGACAAAGGCCAACCACAATCCACCTACATCTACCTGGTCCACCCGAGCTAACAGTTGCCAGGGCACTGACCTGACATCCCCCCTGCCAACCCTCCTCCAAGCGGAAGGGACATACTATTGGTAGGCGGTGATGAGGGGGATGTGAGGATGCTCATGTATGCCCCCCGCCCCAGACCCCGCTCCCTAGGCGACCACCTACCCACACAGTGGATGGCCTGGGACTGCGCACTACCAGCACCGACAGCATATGGTTATGTCAGCATGGCAGGGGGGGTGCCCCTGCTGGAGGGGGCAGTGGCACCTGCCTGCAGTGGACCTAGGCCAAGCCCTGTACCAGTACGTGGTGTGCAGTGCAACATAAAAGGTCTGGCTGAGGAAACATACAGGTAGCTCCACGGACTCCCATGCATCTGTGGCAACAGTGTGGTGCAGTATACCCAGCCAATGTGTCTAGAAGCAGAGAGTCACAGGTTCAAGTCCCAGCTGTGGTTACTGTAGAGCATGTTCCCACATTTTATCCTACAATGCAGATACAACAGCAACATGTGCAAAGCCCAAAGCAGCAGAGAACAGGGGTACAAACACCCACTCACACAGGCTCCACAATCCAAAGCTGCATGAAGAGTCAGGCTGTTATCCCCAGCAATGAGCTGCAGTTATCACCAGAGCACTACTACTACCTCCTGCACAGTTTATCAGTGTTAGCACTGTGATCAGGACCAGTGTGGCGGGCAGGGTTGCCAACCACCCCTGTCTTTGCACAATGCTGCAACAGGAGTGTGTGTGTGTGTATGTCTATCCATTTTTCTGTGGCTGCCCACACCTCACTGGGCCCACAACGTCCCACTGTTACCAGCATTAGCCTGAATATGTGCATAATGAGGAGCAAGGTATTGTGGGTATGGCCAGGACAGGGCGGATTGGCCAGGATGCATCTTCACAGGGTGTGAGACAATGGCTGGGACACCATAGTGCCCAACCACTGCCTGCATGGACAGGGTGGCCACAGCATGGCATGCTGGGAGGGCACTCACTCTTACCGAGCAGTGACCATGGCATGTCTAGGTTCCCACATAGAGCTCTACAGTGTCTGTTTTTAGTGATACTTTTGTGTTTCCAGTGCTGGGGTCTTAATCACTGAGATACCTGTTTGGTGCACATAGTTTCTCTGTGAGCATGCACTGTGGACTGTCAGCAGTTAGATTGTGCATGGTTGGAACATCTATAAGATATTGCAGGTGCAGTCTGCTGGTGAATGGCAGACAGTGGTGTGAGGCAGTTGGGGTTTTCCAATTCTAACCCCAGCATTTCTGCTGGTCTGCCACTGCCCCAGGTGCAGGTATGGCTCTGGCCCACCCACCCTGGAGGGCTGTCTTATACTAGTGCTCTTGCCTACAGAAAGGGTGTTTGTGGGCCCCTTTTGAGTATATTTACCACTTTGACCTGTAAAGGCACTGCTACACAAACCTCATGCAAGTCTAGAAACCTCTCTGCTCTGTTAGAGGTTCCCATGTCAGCCAGCCCCTAATATGGGGTATGCACTAAACTGGGTGGTGACTGCAGGATACAGATGGACACCAAATTACCTTCAGATGCATGGCAAGGAAAATCTGTCTCACACTGATAGTGATAGAAATGTACAGCAGAACCTATCTCTAGCACCACATGTACTGCGGACCTAGTGTTGGGCACCCATTCTATCCCTCGGGGATGAACACCAAACCTGCACAATGACATGGTCTGTAGCTACTCTGTGCCAGTATTACGCACTGGCAGTTCGTCTTTCCAAGCTGAGGTACCGGAGAGGTGCAGACCCCATTTGGTGATCAGCTGTAGACAGCTATTCAGCATGTGCATTGCATCATGGGTACTGGTGGGGTTACCCTATCCTGGCACTCAGAGCAGACAGTTTGTGCAGTGACCTGCAGTCCTTCTGTACCCAGCCATTGCTGTGAGCTACACCACAGAGGTATAGCCTACTGGTTAGTACAATGCCATTCTCGGCAGTGTTCATGGGTTCAATTCCTTATTGTTCCCTCCTTTCATGCCTGTCCTACTCAAATAGTTTGCATGCCTGTAACAGTCATATTTTTGCAGATCTGTGCTGCCAGCCCATAATACCCTCACCACAATTGCCAACATTCCTTCGGTCCGTCTATCTGCATCTATCAGCTGTGTAGAGTCCTGTCTGCCTGTGCAGGCTGCCACCCCATGTCCTGCCCTGCTACCCTTTCCTGCATTGCGCCTCATCGTGCTTGCCTCACCTATACCTGATCTGCATGGCACCACCACTCCTCTGTCCACCCATCATTGTAACTATCCTGACATCTCCGCCTCCACTGGGGGACACGTATTCTCATCATCTGCCACCAACTGTCTTTCCAGTACTTTACATTGCCAACACCCTGTGCTGTGATACAGTTGCCCCCACCATGTTTGTAACAGTACTGGCAGCCACATGGGATGCCCGCAGATATGGCAGGTCCAGCGGCTCCCAGATCTCCCTCCATCACTCACCTGTTCATTGCCTTTCCTCAGTGCCCTATCTGGTGTTAGGGCTACGTCTGTCTCTGTGCCTCACAGGACATGCATGTCATCCTGAAGCACCTTGCAGCCTTTATGGCACACTAACCTAGGGCACCGTAACCTTGTTAGGCCACCTTAACCTATGGTTCCATAGCCCAGGGTGCCTTCTACGGTGCCTTGTCCAGGGGTGCCTAATATGTTGCTTAGCCTAAGGAGCCCTATAGGGCGCCTTACAAAGCACCTAATGAGGCACCTTATAAGGCACCTTACTTATAAGGCACCTTACAAGGCGCCTTGTAACACGCTTTAGTCTAAGGCGCCTTGTAATGTACGTTAACTGATACGGCTTGCTGTAACGATGCACCACCCATGCCTTTATATGGGCATCTGTACCTTTACCGCGGAACCTAACGCGGGTGACATTACCGCAGTTTAGTAAACATATCCCTTCATGTGGACAAGAGCAAAGTTGTACACTAAACCACGGTAATGTAGCATTAGTAACGTTAACGTGCGGTAACATTACCTAATGTAACGTTAACGCACGGTAACGTTATCGGCAGTGGTAAATGTCCCAGAGGTTGGAGAGAAGGTGGAGAGAAGGGGTCAATAGGCGGGGAGTGGGTGGAGAGAAGCCCCTGCTACACTAATGCAGGAACAGTAACACCAGGCCTTTACCGCCAGTGAAAACCTGTTGGTAAATGCACATTTGCAGGAGAGAGAGACCAGTTCAGTGTCAGCAATGTACAGCACAGACAGGGAGCCCAAGAAAAGTGAGAGTAGTGCTCTATTTGCAGCAACAGCATAGTGCCCAAGTATGAAAGGGCACTATCGTGATGGGGTAAATGGGGCAAAGGGGGCTGCAGGTGGGACATACAGTGGGGGCAGCTGGGGCATAGGGTGGAGTAGGCTGTCGCCTAGGTGACACATAGGAACACAGAAACTGAAAATCAGCAAGACAGCGTCTGACCAAGGCCAAACATGCCCAGTAGTCTGTGTTCCACAGTGTCCCATCCAGGGGACACGGACCAAGCAGGTACCCCAAACGTCACACAGGAACCACAATGCCTGTAATGGGGCAAGCAGTGCACATCTGGGGACCATTTTAACAAGGGTCTACGGACCTTCCCCGGGATACGTCCCAAACTGTTCGTAAACCCAGCTAAACAAACACCCTTTACTACAGCCCCTGGTAAGGCAGTGCAGGATGTGGCCATGCATTCTCTGAAACATGTATACACTCAGTAATCCAAACTGGGTACACTGTACCCGCATTGCATGCCCTAGCCTGTCCACAGTCTGATGGCATAACACAATCTACCTATGTTTACCAGGTCCACCCTAGCCAATAGATAGTTGCTAGATCTTCAACATGACACCCCCAGCCATCTCTCCCCCATGTGGAAGGGACATAACATTGGCAGGTGATGATGGGGGGGATGTGTGGATTTCCGTGTATACCTCCCCACCCCAGACCCCACATCCTAGGCACCCGCCTACTTGCACACTGGATGGCCTAGGACTGCGCACTACCATCACCAACAGCATATAGGCATGTCAGCATGGCGGGGGGGGGAGGGTATTGGTGGCGCAGGGAGTAGGGCACCCGCCTGCAACAGACAAGGTCTGTCTGATGAAAAGCAAAGGTAGCCCCTGGGAGAGCCGTGCTTCTGTGGCAACAGTGTGGTGCAGTAAACACAGCCAGAGTGCCTTGGAGCAAAGAGTCACAGGTTCAGGTCCCAGCTGTGGATCTTGCGGAGTATATCCCTACATTGCAGATACATCAACATATGCAATCCCCAAAGCATCGACCAACAGGGGTACAAACACCTACACACACAGGCTCCACTATCCAAAGCTTTATGGAGAGTCATAGCAATACCTGCACTGTGATCAGGACCAATGTGGCAGGCAGGGTTGCCAACCCCCCTGTCATTGCACAATGCTGCAATAGGAGTGCATGTATGTCTATCCATTGTTTTATGGCTTCCTACTCCTCACTGGGCCCACAATGCATACACTGTTTCCGGGGTTAGCCTGCAAAATGTGCATACTGAGGAGCAAGGTATTGTGGGTATGGCCCAGACAGGGCGGATTGGGCAGAATGCATCCGAATCGGGGGTAGGGCAAAGGCTGGAACATTGTAGCTTCCGACCACCATCTGTATGGACAGGGTGGCTACAGCATATCATGCTGGGAGGATACTCTCACTCTGACCGAGCAGTGATCATGGCATGGCTATGTTCTCACATAGTGCTCTATAGCATTTGTTTTTAGTGTTATTTGTGTGTTCCCTGATCTGGGGCCAATCTCTGATGCACCTACTGGGTGCATGTAGTTCCTCTGTGAATATGCTATCTGGCCTGGCTAGCGGACTGTCTGTAGTTAGCATGTGCGTGGCTGGGACACCTGGTGGGGTGGAGCAGGTACGGTATGACTGTGCCTTCTGCTGGTGAATGTCAGACCTTGGTGGGTGGCTGCTAAGGTTTTCCAGGCCTCCTCCCAGCATTTGGCTGCGCTGCCAGTACCCTAGGAATAGGTACATATCTGGCCTACTGGTCCAACCCCTCCCTGAATAACAGCCTTTGGCCAGCAGGACTGGGGTTGCGGCTCCCACAGCCATTCTTCTTTGGTGTGCCACATATCCCTCCACTGCCTCAATTGCAAAAATGTTGATTGCAGGCCCTTTGGGGACAAGGGGCATATACAGTAAACTACGTTGACCTGGAGAATGTAGTAAATTAAACATTGCTACATAAATCTCATGGGAGTCTACAGTAGATACCCCTCTGCCTTGATAATAAGTGACCATGACAACCACATTGTAACACTAGCTATATACTGCTCTGGGTGGGTCCCAGTGCACCAGGGCTAGATGTGTCTGGGACATACAAATGGACAGTGTGACTTTAAGTTCCACTACGGGAAACACTTGTCACACTCAAGTAATAATGAGGAGTTGCAGCAGATCCTATCTTTAGGACAACAAGTACTGCGGACCTGGTGCTGGGCATCCATCTTCGCACTCAGGGTGAACACAGAAACTGCATAGTGGCATGGTCTGTAGCTGCTCTGTGCCAGTATCAAAACACTGTCAGTTCTTCTTACCAAGCTGAGGTGCTGGAGAGGTGCATTATCCATTTGGTTATCAGCTATAGACTGCTGTTCTGCATGTGCATTGCATCATGGGTACTGGTGGGGTTACCCTATCCTGGCACACACAGCAGACATTTTGTGCGGTGACCTGCAGTCTTTCTGTATCCAATCACTACTGTGCAAAGGACTGTGGAGGTGTAGGCTACTAGCTATTACAATGACTCCCTAGGCAGGGCTCATGGGTTCAGTTCCTCTTTGTTCTCTTTTTTTATGCTTGTCCTACTCAAATCATTTCCATGCCTGTAACAGTCACATCTCTGCAGATCTGTGCTGTCAGCCCATAACACCCTCACCTCAGTTTCCAACCATCTTTCAGCCCATCTATTTGCCTCTGTCAGCTGTGTAGAGTCCTGTCTTCTTTTGCAGGCTGCTACCCCATGTCCTGCACTGGTAACCTTTTCTGCATTGCTGCTCTTTGTGCTTGCCTCTCCAGTGCCTGATCTGCATGGTGCCACTACTCCTCTGCCCTCCTATCATTGCAAATATCCTGCAACCTCTGCCTCCACTGGGGGACACGTATTCCCATCCTCTGCCACCCACTGTCATTGCAGCACTTTACATTGCCAACACCCTGTGCATCAGTACTGCTTCCTCCAACATGTTTGTCCACTTTACCGGCTGCCACATAGGATGCTCACAGATATGGTAGGTCCATCAGCTCCCATCTCTCTTTCCTTTCATCACTTGTTCATTGCCTTTCCTTGGTGCTCTATCAAGTGTTAGGGTTACAGCTGTTTTTATGCCTTATAGTTCATGCTTGTCAACTTAAAGCACCTTACAGCCCTTAGGGCACCTTAACGTCTTTAGGGCACCTTAACCTAATGTTAAGGTGCCTTAAGGGCTTTTAGGTGCCTTAACCTAAGGCGCCTTAACATAAGGCACCTTAGAGCCCTTAGGGCACTTTAACCTAAGGCATCTTAACCCAAGGCGCCTTAATTTAAGGTGCCCTAAGGGCTTTAATGTGCCCTAACTTAAGGCACCTTGGGTTAAGGCACTAAAGCACTTAAGGCGCCTTATGTTAGGGTGCTTTACAGCCCTTAGGGTGCCTTATCAGCTTTAATGTGCCCTGTTTATCACCTTAACATGCAATGTCCCATTAACGTGCATTAAACAGCCAAGGCACCCTTTAACGCACGTTAAACAGCCAATTGCTCCCTTTATGCTGGAACACCCCCTACTTGCCCACTGCCTTATATGGCTTCAGGTACCTTAACGCTGCACTTACCACTGGTGATTTTAATGCCGTTTAGTAAACATACCCCTTAGTGAAGAACAACCCAAACTATGGTTACATAATGCTAGGTTCCACAGTAGGAATCACTGCTCAAGATAAGGAACTGGACATCATCATGGAATCTGCCCAGTGTACAGCTGCAGCCAAGAAAGCAAATAGAATGCTGGGAATCATAAAGAAAGGAATGGAGAATAAAACAAAGGATATTACAGTATAATGTCGCTGTATTATACCATGGTGCGGCCACACCTTGAATATTGTGTGTAGTTCTGGTCTCCATATCTAAAAAATGATATAGCAGAATTAGAAAAGGTACAGAGAAGAGCGACAAAAATGGTAAAGGGAATGGAAGGATATCCCTATGAGGAAAGGCTAAAAAGGTTAGGGATCTTCAACTTGGAAAAGAGATGGCTGAGAGGAGAGATGATAGAGTTCTATAAGATAATGAATGGAGAGGAATGGGTAAATACAGATCAGTTGTTTACTCCTTCAAAAAGTAGAAAGACTAGGGGTCATGCAATGAAGCTACAATGTAGCCCATTCAAGACTAATCGGAGAAAATATTTTTTCACTCAACGTGTAATGAAACTCTGGAATTTGTTACCAGAGGATGTAGTGAAAGCAGTGTAGCTGGATTTAAGAGAGATTTGGACAAGTTCCTGGAGGAAAAGCCATTATTTAATAAACCACTATTAAAGTGGATTGGGGAAATACACAGTTTACCCACAGGACAAACAGCATGGAATCTGTATATCTTTTGGGAACTTGACAGGTACTTGTGACCTGCATTGGCCAGTGTTGGAAACAGGATACTGGGCTTGATGGACTCTTGATCTGACCCAGTATGGCATATCTTATTTTTGTATGCTAATAGTTTTGAATATGCCCCCTATATGTTCACCTCACTACTCTGCTCCAGCTCCCCAAATGCCATGCCCAGGAATTTCCTTGCATGGTTGGTATAAAAGTACAGAAAGAGGAGGATCACATGATGTGCTGAGCGGGAGCGGACGTGTGGTGCTCTCTCTCCAAAGGGGCCCCCTCCATTAAGCCCGAAAAATCCCACCAGAGCGATGGAACCAACAGGCTACCCTTGAGTGTAGAGAGGTCACTTTGCAGGGCACCAACCTAGACGGACAGAGAGCAAGCTGGAAATGAAATCAGCCCACCGGGAATGGGAGAAGCCAGGGCCGGGAAGCACCAAAATGGCGGACCAGCTACCCTCCACGACTACTACGGCCCAGGCGACCCTCGTGGAAGAGGTAACTGCGGCAGTGGTGGGAGCTTTGTCACAGCAGCTGGGCGATATTGCGAGCAGGATTAAGGCCATCAACAAACCCTTTGAGTCGCTCGGGGGTCGGCTTCAGGAAGTGGAGCAACGTGTGGGGAAAATGGAAGAGATGTCGGAGGCCCAAGCGCGGGAGATTCGTCAGCTGCAGGCACAGGCAGAGCTGCAAAAATCGATGACCTAACAGAGCTTTGCAGAGAGTTCGAACTAAGGAAGCCCCAATATTTTGCTTACTATCAATTGCACCATTATATCCTCTCCCTCCCCGGGGACAGCCTGGAAGTTGAGCGGACCGCGCATGTTCTGGAGCATCTCACTATCTAGTTTGGCTAAAAAACTGGGGCAGTGGTTGCCCCTGAAGGATTATGCGGAGCTAAGTTTAAGATGGGGGGTTGAGTTGGAGAGTGTGGTGACAGAGGGGAGCATAAGGGCGGGTCTCGAGGATGGTCACTGCATCTAAATTTAGAGAACTGCAAGTGCGAGTGATTAGTCGAGTCCAGTTCTCGCCAATGCGGGCATTTCACAGTAGGGTTACGACTGAATGTGGATTGCCTGTGGTGTCGAACTATGGGAGCAAATTTAGGACACATGCGGTGGAGCTGTGGGAAGACGCAACAGTATTGGTATTGAATTCAAAGGTATATGCGAGACCTGATAGGGCAAGCGGTGCAATGGATGGCAGCTTTGGTGAATGGCGATTTCCTCCCTGTGGCATCCCCTAAGGGGCGGTGGGAGCACTTATTGGTATGCAAAGCATGTATAATAGGGAAACTGCACGTAGTCCAAAATTGGAGGCAAGAATCAGAGCCATCTTACTGGGAGTGGAGACATGTATTCCATCACCTTATGACCCAGGAGTTGATGGCTTCCAAGGGAAACCCATAAAAGAGAGCTCAGTGCTTGTTGCTCTGGGGGGGGCTATCTTGCTATGCTTCACCTGCTGGTGAAGAATGAACTGCTGAGCTTATAACAGGGAGAGGAACGAGAGAAGGCAAAGTGGCTTATTAGTCGGGGGATGGAGGGTAGAGGCAGGGGAGGGGGAGAGGGAGGGGGTTGGAGGTAAGAGATACTTATCCAAGTTGGCATGGAATGACCCTAGGTGGGGCATCAGAGCCAAGCTCTGCCTGGGGAGGGGAGGGTGGGGAAGAGGGAGGGTGGAGGGGTGGAAGGGGGTGGAGGGGGGGGCTAGTATAAACTAATGTGTATTGAACTATAAGTCTGGGTAGGCTAAGGCTATGAGCATGTGTTTGTTGGAAACATATATAATTATCAGTTAGCATTTGTTACTTATCTGAATGGCTAAATAAATATTCACTCAAATGCAAAGGAAGGGGGAGGAGAAGGGTAAGGATGGGAAGGGTAAGAGGTTAAAAAGAAAATGGAACTGAAACTGTAGAAGAACATGGATTGTAACTGAGTTTAATTGTGTACCTTAATGCTTTCTCTGTACCATGTTTTGTATGACTGCTTATCTATTTCCTTTGAATAAACAGTTTTAAAAAGTACAGAAAGACACAAACAACAAGCGGAAGGCAACCATGCATAAAGAGAAGCTTTATTCTAGGGCCCTAGAATATCAGTGTGAACAACAAGCGGAGGGCCCTAGAATAAAGCTTCTCCTTATACATGGTTGCCTTCCGCTTGTTGTTTGTGTCTTTCTAATTTGTAGAAGTTAACTCCTCTTCTTTTTGGATTGTATAAAAGTACACCAGCTTCTTTTGGCACGCATATTGCTAGGCATGGAGTTTTAGATCAAGCATTTCCCCCATGAAAAAACATTTTATAAAATTGCCCCAGTAGGGGCTTACAGGGCCCAAAGGTTATGTATTGTCCATGCCAGGGGATTTTCAAAATAATCTTTCTGCGGTTAGCACCCAATATTTGCGGCACAAGTGGTTTTGAATATCAGTGTGAATACTTTTAATATTAAACTTGCTCTATATAGTAAATGATGGCAGATAAAGACTTACATGGTCCATATCATCTGCCCAGAGTGATGGTGAATCCATGCAGATTATCCATCTCTGTGCCTTTGTTTAGGGTTTTCAGCTTTCCCCTCTTTGACATTTGAAAGTTACTTAAGTTTGCTTTGATTCCCTCCTCTTGTTACAAATGGGTCCTCTGTGCCTCACCCATGCCTTTTGAATTCCGCCACTGTTTTTGCCCCATCCCCTCTACCTGGAGGGCATTCTAGGCATCCACTATCCTTTCCATGAAAAAGTATTTCCTGATGTTGCTTTGCAGTTTCATCTAGTTCTACAGCTTCTGCCTATTTGAAAACAGTTAGTTTGCTTCTCCCTCCTCTGAGAAGAGAACTGCTCCATTACAAGCTCTGCTTGGCACTTTGAATCTGCTTGCTTTTTGTGAGTCCTGTCTGCCCCTCTCTGCATATTTATTTAGTTATCATTGTTAGTGTGCTCTTTTACCTCATTTATACCTTTTGTACTATTGTTCAGCTTTTCTCACCTCTCTCTCTTGCTCCTCTCTATAACTAACTGCAACTTTCCTTCTACTATCTGGTTTGTCTGTGGAGGCCAAGATAACATTTAATTCAATACCTATCCTAACTCTGTCTCTTTTCCTGCAGAGTTGTAAGCTTTTTCCTTTCTCTGCTCTAATCTACCTGAGTGACTACCCCCTCCCCTTGCTGAGATACTGTATAGCTCCTTTTCCTGTCTTCCAAGTGTGTTTAGCTCTGTTTGCCTCTCTCCCCTCTGCTTTGCTGCCAGCTTGGGCATTCTTACCTGCCAGCTTGTGAGTCCTGTGTGTCCACTGAAATATTTATTTTGTCACTGTTAGTGTGCTGTTTCTTTATCTGTAAGCTTGTTCAATTTTCCTACCTGTCTCCTACATATCCTCCCAACTTTTATCCCACCCCCCTCCCCTCTACCCACCACCCCCTGGCACTCAGTCTCTTCTAGCTGTCATCTGCTTATTACCTTGCTTATTCACAGGTGCACTTAATCCCCTGTGGTCTCACTCCCATCTATCCTTATTTCTTCTGGCCTCTGTTCTCCTCTCCATCTCTCTTCTATGGCTCCTCATTACTTAACCGTCCTATTCTTCAAACTCCCTAATTGTCTCCCCCTCCTACCAACACCTTCACTCCTCCCCTCCTTATATCCCTTTTACCATCCTCACTTCCACCTCCATCCTGTCCTCTGCCCTGTCATCAGCTGTTGAGCTTCACCACTTTCTCCCTCTCATTTAGCCATCTCCTCTCTCTCTAAGACAACCTCACCCTCATTACCGCCGTGTTGTCTCTTCTCTGCCGCACACTCTTCTAGTCCTTCTCCTTCTCTCATCTGGAGATATCAACCTCAACATTGGCCCCCCTGGACTTTTGTCACATTCTGAGAAGAGATCTTCACGCAACGCCTCTAATCTTATTCATATCTCTCTCTTTTCCCCTTTCTCTCTCCCTTTCTCATGTGTCTTGTGGAATGCACACTCTATCTGAAATAAACTTGCTTATACTAATGATCTCTTACCTCTAATGCTCTCCATCATCTTGCTCTAACTGAGACCTGGCTCCTCCCAGAAGCCACGGCGTCAGTCGCTGCTCTCTGTCATGGCGGTTATCAGTTCTCTCACATACCTCATCTCACTGGCCGTGGTGGTGGTGTTGGGCTTCTACTTTCTCCTTTCTGACAATTCCAACCCCTCCTGCTGCCTCAATCTCACTCCTTTCCCTCTTTTGAAGTCCATTCCATCTGTGTTTTCATTCCACTACTTCTCCGGGTAGCTGTTATTTATCAAGCCCCTGACAAGTCCACCTCTACCTTTCTCACTGACTCTGTTGTGTGGCTTTCCTTCTTTCTGGATTCCTCTTCCCCGACTCTTATTCTCTGGGATTTTAACATTCATTTTGATAACCCCTCTGATTCTTATGCTTTACAGCTCCTTTCCCTTACCTCCTCATTCGACCTCCAGCTTTGCTGTACTGCCCCCACTCACCAGCATGGCCACTGCCTTGACCTTGTATTTTTCTCTAATTGCTTACCCTCAGACTTCTGTACCTCAGTTCTTCCTGTATTCAACCATCACCTGCTAAGCTTAATTCTTCATCACCCACTGCCTCAACCTCACCCTGTCTCCTCCAACCTCTTTAGAAATCTTCATGCCATTGACTCTTTGGCTCTCTCCTCCACTGTTTCATCAACTCTTTCCTCCACTATGTCATCTGAATCTGTTGATGTGGCAGTAGCTTCCTATAATGCTGCACTTTTCTCTGCTCTGGATGCTCTTGCTCTGCCCATGCCATGTCCTCTGAGTCATACTATACTCCAGCAGGGCCGGATTTACCTTGAGTGAGGCCCTACGCCAACAAAAATTGTGGGCCCCCAGAAAAGATAAAAACGAGCACGCCGGATCAGCTGCGCGCTGTTGGCCCTGACATCATAATTAAACTGGGAATCCCAAAAGCCAAACTTGGAATGTACAACACTGTAGAAATAAAACTATGCTCTTGTACTAAACAAAGTGCAGACGTTAATGATGCACATTTACCAGAGCTGACATATTCCAATTAATAAATTCAAAATAAAGTTATTCTCCTACTTCAGAAATGTGGTCCTCCTTTTAGTGCAAATAGAAAGCGCGAATATATATTTAATATAATTAAAGTTTTTTTTTTAAAAAAAGTCTCCTTTTCAAGAAAAACAAGGATAACTAGCAAAGCAGTGGGCTGCTTCGTTCACCTCAATCTACCAGGTGCAGAGTCCACGAATTTTGGCTTTTGTGCCGAATCGATGAAGTTAAACTTTAAATTTCTAACCCAGTTTGAGCCATTAGAGGCAGCTTTCCCACCACGCGCACTCATCTCCCACCCCGGCTCTCTGCAGCAACTTTTAGGAGAGTGGCGTTTCCGTTCATTAACATCTCTATTCACCAACATCTTTAGTGCTGCTCTCCACTCCAACGGTTCTTTTGTTTCCACAGATAGCAGTGCCTAGGTGCTCTTAAGGGACTCCCTCCCCCGTGTATCCATCCAGACAGTCGCGTCGCCCCATCCGTCGCATCCCTCGATTAATATAAAAATGCTTCCCACCCAAACTTTCTCCATTCCACCTTCCGCCCCCCTCCACCTGAGCAGGAAACACGGGCTCCGTTCGTCACCCCACCCCCCATTCCTGCTGTCCTCGCCCTCCCACCCCTTAGTCGCTTTGCGATACCCACTCACCGTCCGGGCAAGGCACTCAGCTCAGCCGCACCACGACAAGCCCTCCACTCTTCGCATGGCTCTTGCGTGTCCACCACCAGGTGCGATAAAATCTCCTCCCCTCTTTCACTGGGCCGAACCCAGGTGACTGGCAGGCATCGGTCAGCCAGTCCGAACTGCTCTGCAGATTATTGATGGCGACATACAGCCAATCACTTAGCAGGACGGAAGGGCGGGAAGGAAGAGCTAGGGGGAAAGGGGGGGTGGGATCCTGAAGAGTCAACGAGCCAATGGAATGGGTTCTGTGAGCGTTAGCTGTGAGAGAACGATGGGGCTGGATAGAAACTGAGAGACTACCAGGGCCGGTAATAAAGCGTTTGTTCAATTTTTGTGGGCCCTTGCCAGCTGTGGGCCCTACGCCATGGCGTAGTTGGCGTATAGGTAAATCCGGCCCTCTACTCCAGCCCTGGCTTTCTTCCACTACCTGATATCTATGTTCCTGTGCCACTTCAGCTGAGCATGCTTGGCACAAATCCTGCTTCCTTGCAGACTTTCTAACTTCAAATTCATGCTTGTCTCTTTCCGGTCAGCCACAGCACTCACCAAACAAAACTATTATGTCCATCTGACTAAATCTCTTGCCTCTGACCCTCGCCGGCTCTTTACTACCCTCAACTCTCTCCTCAAGGTGCCTCCATCTCCAACCTCTCCCTCCCTTTCTGCCAACTTCCCCCTCTACATCTGCTACCCTTTTTCCCTTTTCTGTGATCTTTGAGGAGGAAACTGCACACCTACTTTCCTCCTCCAAACTCACTACCTGCTCCTCTGAACCTATTCCCACCCATCTCCTAAGCTCTATCTCCTCCACTGTAGTCCCTTCCATCTCTCATATTCTCAACCTATCGCTCTCCATTGCAACTGTCCCTGTAGCCTTCAAACATGCTGTAGTTACACCTCTCCTCAAGAAACCCTCACTTGATTCTCCCTGTCCTTCTATCAACCCATCTCCTTCCTCCCCTTCATTTCTAAACTACTTGAAAGTGCGATTCACAACCATTGCCCTGACTTTCTCTCCTCTCAAGCCCTTCTGGATCCTTTACAATCTGACTTTCGTCCTTCACATTCTACTGAAGTGGCTCTTGCCAAAGTCTCCAGTGACTGGTTCCTGGCAAAATCCAAGGACCCTCAGTCCTCATGCTTCTTGATCTCTCTGCTCCTTCTTACACTGTTGACCACAACCTTCTCCTTCATACCTTGTCCTCTCTTAGTTTTAAGGGCTCTGTAATATCTTGCTTCTCTTCTTATCTCTCCCATCACTCTTGCAGTGTCTGTTCTGGTGGATCCTCCTCTGCTGCTATCCTGCTCTCAGTTAGTGTTCCCCAAGGGTCAGTCTTGGGTCCACTCCTTTTCTCTCTCTATACCCAGTCTCTTGGTGCACGCATCTCTTCCCTTGGCTTTCAGTACTATTTTACGCTGGTGACTCCCACAGATCTACCTCCTCTACTCCTGAAATCTCTCCAACAATCCAGACCCGGATCATGGCCTGCATTTCTAACACCACTGCTTAAATGTCTCACTGCTGCTTGAAATTGAATATGGCCAAAACTGAGCTTCTTATTTTTCTCCCTAAAACTTCCTCTCCCCTTCCTCCTTTCCCAGTCTGTGTGGATAACTCTCTATTTCTCCCTGTTTCCTCGGCTAGAAACCCCACTGGAAGACAGCCACCTCAGACGGGAGAGATGTGGGCAGACCATATAACCCTCCATTGCCTCAGGTACAAAGGTAGCTTGCGGGGACAAGGGAACTATATACCGTACCTAATCATACACTGCTTTGATCCGGTGAAATGCGGTATATAGGCATTGCAAAATAAACTATATATATCTCATGCAGGTCTAGACACCCCGTCCCTCCTAGTAGTAGGTAGCCAAGGCATCAGCAGTGTAACACTGGGTGTAGCAATGCATTGTTCTACGTGGTCCCAGTCGAACAGACTGGCATATACAGCATGACGCAAAGTAACTAGTAAAAACATACTGCAAAGAATACCTGCCAACCCCTGGTAGCAATGGGGATCTGCAGCATGGGAAGATACTGGGGACCCGGTGCTGGGCACCCACCCTCACCCTCAGGGTGACCACAGAAACTGCTCAGTAGCATGGTTTCTAGCTACTCTGTACATGTATCACTCACTGTCATGTCCTCTTACTTAGCTGAGATGATGAATAACTGCATTCTCCATTTGGTGATCAGCTGTAGACTGCTGTTCTGCATGTGTACTGCATCATGGGTGCTGGTTGGGCCACCCTATACTAGCACACACAGCAACTTTAGGCGGTGACCTGCAGTCTCTTCATATCCAGCCATTGCTGTGCAGAGCAGTGTGGAGGTGTAGCGTACTGGTTAGTTCAAGGTCTCCTTAGGCAGGGCACAGGAGTTCTATTCCTACCTGTTCTTTTTGTGACTGTGCTACTCAGATCCTTTTCATGCCTGTTACAGTCAGGGCTTTGCAAATCTGTGCTGCCAGCCCATGCCATTCATCCTTTACCCAATCTATCTGCCTCTGTTGGCTGTGTACCGTTCTGTCTTCTTGTGCAAGCTCTTACTCCATGACCTATACTGGCACTCTTTTCCGCATTACGGCTCTTCGTGCTCGCCTCTCCTGTGCCTGATCTGCACATATCCACTGCTACTCTGTCCTCCTGTCGCTGCAAATATCCTGCCGCTTCTGCCTCCGCTGGGGGACACGTCTTCCCCATCCTATGCCACACATTGTCACTGCAGCACTTTACATTGGCACCACCCTGTGCAACACTATAGCTACCTCCTACTTGCTCATCCGCTTTACTGGCTGGCATATAGGGTACCCACTGATATGGCGGGTCCATCAACTCCCACCTGTCCTTCCTTCTATCACCTTTACAGTGACATTCTTTAGTGCTCTATTCAGCATTTTGCTTGTAGCCCTGGTCCTGCTTTAAGGTGCATGTTTTCCACCCTAGGGTACCTTGTCTCTCCTTAGGACGCCTTATCTCATGTTAGGGCACCTTATCATAGCTTAGGGCACCTATACTTTTTGGGCACCTTATCTGTTAGGGCACCTTAACTGTTAGGGTGCCTTATCTCCTTTTTGGACGCCTTAACTTTAGGGCACCTTAACTGTTAGAGCACCTTATTTCCTATTAGGGCACCTTATCCCATGTTAGGCACCTTATCTCATGTTAGGACATCTTAATAGGGCACCTTATCTCCTGTTAGGGCACCTTATGACATCTTAGGGAGCCTGGTCACCTTACCACCTGTTATCCTGTTAACGTGCGTTAAATTCTCCCTAACGCCCTTTACGCCTTAATGCCCTTTACATTTTATGGGCTTAACGCCTGTTACTTTAACTCTCTTTAGTAAACATACCCCATAGTGTGGGTCAGTCATCTGGAACTTCTTCTCCCATAGAAATGCATTTGGCCATTTTTGGGGGAGGGGCTTTTTTCTCTGGAACCTCGATCTGATTTGGCCCATTTTTTAACTCAGTGTCTTTTTTACCAGTTTTTTTCCAGCATGTTATGCTGCATTTTCCATTCATTATTTGGAGAGTTATTATGCTCACAGACTTTCGTTGGGTTGGAAATATAAAAAGTATAAATACACTGACTGATATTCAGCCCATGGCTGTCAGTGCTTTCCTAAATGCCAGCAGTCATGGGCTAAAAATAATCCAGATATTCAGTACCAGTATTGGAAGAGTGACCGATGCTGAATATATGGATTCACTGCTGGCTGCCTTAAGCTATCCAGATAGCTGT
The DNA here is from genome assembly GCA_033557465.1 of Ichthyophis bannanicus. Classification (NCBI taxonomy): domain Eukaryota; kingdom Metazoa; phylum Chordata; class Amphibia; order Gymnophiona; family Ichthyophiidae; genus Ichthyophis; species Ichthyophis bannanicus. The sequence goes on from CM066031.1 coordinate 175,700,637, forward strand.
AATTCTCAGCACCTCTACTGAGTTAACCATCCACATAGCACTGAGATTTATAACATTATCCTTATTGTGCCTACTTTTCAACTTTTGCATTGATTACTGATTTGTCAGCATCATTTTTTCCCTCTAGTTGGTATGGTATTGCATGACATAGCACCTGTTCAGTTATCACAAGTTTTGACTGCGTATGGTCCTAAATGCACCATGCGTTCAGGGGGATAGGGTCTTTTGATGATGCAAAGCATTAGATTCGCAGAACATGTAAGCAAGCTTTTACTGTTGCTGATCCCTTACAGTGGAATTCTTTGCAAGTCTTAGGGGTATGTTTACTAAAGTCTCTTAACGTGCGCGGCGCGTTAGTCTGCAGGATGCCATATAAGGAGTGGGCGGTCCAGTCAAAAATAGAGCAAAACGGGATTAGCGCACGCCGCGCATAGTAGCGCACGAGGAACGCGCGCAGGAAGCATAAGCAGGCGAGCTGATGTGCAAACAGAGGAACAGGGCTGCAGTACAATGGTTAACACACTGACAGATAATGCAGGGGATATGGGTTCAATCCCCCACTGTGCCCAATGAAGAAGGGTGGCTGAGGCACTGCCATGTATGTGTAATATTGCATTATGAGGCATATTATTTTTATTTTAAGTACTGCTGCTAGCAAACGCACTTCCAAAGCGCTGTAACATAAGGTGCTGCATAAGGCACCCCATAAGGTACCCCAGAGGGCACATTTTAAAGTGCACTGTCCGCCACGGCACCCTACAATGTGGCTGAAAGGGTGGCCCATAGGGCGCCATATAGGGTGCCCTATGAGGCACAGCAAGGTCATAGCACTGTTTTTGATGGCAGTACTGTGCATTTAAATGCAGGAAAATCTTAAGTAGGTGCGCTGACATGCAAGGAGGAACAGCAGAGCAGCACAATGGTTAAGGCACTGACTGATGATAGAGGGGTCATGAGTTCAATCCCCAGTGTGCCTAATACATAAGGCTGCCTGAGGCATCAGCTTTGACACAAAGGATTGTTTCCTGTGGCACTTTATTTGTATTTTATTAATTGCTGCCAGCAAACGCACCCTCATGTGCCGTAACCTAAGGTGCCGCATAAGGCACCCTATAAGGCACTCCATAGGGCACATTATAAAGTGCACTATCCACCATGGCACCTTATAATGTCCCCTATAGGGCACCCTATCAGCTGCTCTATAGGATACTGTATAGTGCACCTTATATGGACGGTAACCATAAGGTGCCCTATAGGGCGCCCTCTGATGCACCTTATGGGTACAGTACGCTGAGGGTGTTTTTGCTGGCAGCACTAATGTACATTAAAAATAGACAATACTTTGGACAGCCCTATCAAATAACTCCACTGTGGGTTTGAACCCATGACCTCTGGCTCCACTAGCAGTGAAGTAACCAGTGAGCTACAGTTGCCAGCAAACCCCTGGCTGGCTGCAGAAGGACTGCAAGTCACCATGCAAACAGTCTTCTGTGGTCACCAGGATAGGGTTAACCCACCCATACCCATGATGCACTGCACATGCAAATCAGCAGTCTACAGATGATCACAAGATGGGGTATGCACACCCACAGCACCTCAGCCTGGTAGGGGGAACTGACCGTGTGTGGTACTGGCACAGAGTAGCTACACACCGTCACATTGTGCAGGTACCGCACTCACCCTGAGGGTGAGGTGAGGCGCCCAGCACCAGGTCCACAGCAGAGATAGGCCATGCTGCAGGTCCCCAGCAGTGCTAATGGGTGCGATAGGTAGTTTCTGCAGACACGTCTTGGATATATCTGTATGGCTCAGTCAGGTGTAGGCCCTATGGACCCCTAGGAGGATTATGTACCACCACCCTCCTCCTCCAGGGCTGAGGGTGGTAAACAGGGTCTCTCATCAACAGATCCACATTCTACCTCCCTGCAATGGTGGCAGTAGAGGGGACCATCAACCCCAGTCCTGCTGGGGAACAGACACCTACAGGGCAGTCAATGCAGCTCTGTACACATCCGTAACGCAATAACAGACAGACATTAGGCCTGGATATGCTAAGCTGCACCCCACCACTATCTGCTATTCTCCTGCAGCAAACCTTCAGCCGCTGCACCCGGCAAGACACTCCATTAAGACACATACCAGCTGCAAACAGTCTGCTAGCTAGTCCATAGTCCTGGTGGAAATGCATGCACCCACAACTGGGATGTCAGCATACACACCAAGCAGAGACGTCAGTGACTGGGCCCCAAAAAGAAACCCATAAATATCACATGAGAGAAATACTATATAGCAATATGGGGGTGCCTAGCCATGCTGTGGTCACTGCACAGTCAGGGTGAGAGTGATCTCCCAGCAGGACATGCTGTGGCCACCTTGTCTGTGCAGGTGGTGGCCGGGCACTACAATGTCCCAGCCAGTGCCCTATGCCCTGTGCAGATGCATCCTGGCCAGGCCACCCTGTCCGGGCTATACCCATGGTACCTTGCTCCTCATTATGCACATTGGCAGGCCAATACTGGAAACAGTGCTGGCAGTGTGGGCTGTGGAGGGTGTTTGCAGCCACCACACACTGGATAGACAGAGACACACACTCCCACACCTATGCCAGCATTGTGCTACTATAGAGGAGTTTAGCAGCCGTGGCCACCACACCAGTCCTGGGCACAGTGCAGGCATGGATATGGTACGCAATACTGTTGGGGGTCACTCCCCAGGGTGGTAAACACTGTCAGAGACCAGACCTGAAGCACATTCCACAGACATCAGAAAGGTTGCTATGATGGAGCTCAATCAGCAAACTGTGTTTAACGTAGGAATTGCTATCTGCCAGTAATCATAGCAAACGTTTGATAGCTGTGTACTGTATTCCCAGGTGTAGGGTGGCATTGCTAAGGTATGCAAGTGCTATTGGGAGATGCACGCAGGGCCCAATGTCCTGCCTCTCCAGGAGGCATTGGTTAATGGAGCCTGTGGTTGTGGGTGTGGGTGTGTCTGCCCCTGTTGGCTGCTGCTTTACGGCAGAGGTTCCCAACTCCAGTCCTGGTGTGCCAAACACTGTTCGGGTTTTCATGCTGTCCCTCATGAATATGCATGAGATACATCTGCATACCATAGGGGCAGCGCATAAAAATGCAGCACAGGCATCTTTATTAGAGGTAGCATGGAACCTGAATGGTGTTTGGCCCTCCAGGACTGCATTTGGGAGACTCTGCTCTAGGTAATGCACCTGTTTATGGTGTCTTTGCTCTGTAGGGTAAAATGTAGGTGTTTTGGGCATGTTTACGTCATCTGCACTAAACGTTCTATCTGTATTAGCACGTTGTAGTAGTGGGTAAAATATGGGGACTGGGTTGGTAGGCACCATAGCTGGGACTTGAACCTGTGACCTTCTGCCTTCAAACACACTGGTTGTGTGCACTGCACCACTGTGTTGCCACAGACAGAGTGCATTCCCTGATGATACCATGACTGTTTGTCCGGCAGGGCCAGTCTGTTGCAGTGCATGGCATCCACCTACACAGGGCTAGGCCATGGTCTGCTCTGGGCAGCTGCCACTGCCCCCTCCACCACCAGTACACCTCCACCACCATGCTGACATGGCCTTATATTGGAGACAGCATAGAACCTGAATGATCTGTGGCCCTCCAGGCCTGTATTTGGGGGACTCTGCTCTAGGTAATGCGCATGTTTCTGGTGTCTGTGCTCGGTGGGGTTAAATATAGGAGTTTGAACCATGCGTATGTTCTCTGCAATAAAGGTTTGTCCTTACTATCACGGTTTAGTAGCGGGTAAAATATGGGGACTGGATTGGCAGTAGCCCCAGCTGGGACTTGAACTTGTGACCTTTTGCTACTGCACACACTGGCTGTGTTCACCGCACCACACTGTGCTCACAGAGACAGTGCAGTCCCTGGAGATACCATGGTTGTTTGTCAGACAGAGCCTGTCTGTTGCAGTGCATGGCACCCACCTACACAGGGCTAGGCCATGGTCGGCTCTGGGCAGCTGCCACTGCCCCCCTCCACCTCCAGTACACCTGTGCCACCATGCTGACATGCCCTTCTGCTGGTGGTGCTGGTGGTGTGCAGTCTCAAGCCATCCAGTGTGCAGGTAGGCGGCTGCCTATGGTGCGTGTTCTGGGGTAGGGGTGCCTGCATAGGCGTCCATGCTTCCCCCCAACACCGCCTGCCAATGTTCTGTGCTCTTGGGGGTACCTGCTGGGTACTATCCCCTGTGACATTGTGATAGGGATAGACACTCTCGTGCCCATGTTGGGCCCTCATCAGTTGCTGTCTGGCTGCTGTTCAGTTTCAGCATTTCTAAGTGCCACCTAGGCATCTGCCACAGCATGTGCCGCCTGCAGCCCTCTGTATCCCCTTTCCCAGCATCTGTCCAGTTGCCCATTCCGACATGCCCTCCCTGCTGTTGTGGAACATGTGCATGCCATAGGTAACCTGTCCAATGGAGAGGGAAACCCTGATCAGTGCTATTTGACTGTGGGATCATTCACCTTGTATGGGGACGGAGCGTAGACCCTTCCAAAATTCATATTTATTTTTTGGGGCTTTCTTGGGAGTGTGTTTTGATGTTTCCCATTACTATTACTACTGCCCAGCTTGATTATGATTTTTTTTTATTTTGTTGGGGTCCTTTTAAATGTTTATTTGTACTTTTGTTTTGTGCACATGTATCACACTTATCACTGTTTTGTAGGTTTCCCTGGTTTTGCTGTACATTGCTGACAGAAATGGTTTCTCTTCCCTTTAAATCGGCTCTAACGCGAGGTTTTCACTTGCGTTATTTTTGGCCTCGAATTTCACCTCGCTAATGTGCGGGGAGCCTCTCCCCTCCCACTCTCCACCCATTGACCCCTTCTCTCCGCCCCTGGGGAGCCTTCCTCCGCCCTCCGGGAGCCTTTCCCCGCCTTCAGCGCTCATGTGCGCCGCTGCGCGCATGAGCGTGCACTAAAGCGCATTTTTGCCCCGTAAAGCGTCATTAGCGCGCACTAAGGTACCTTAGCACGTGCACATGCACGCCGCGCACGTTAAGAAACTTTAGTAAACATACTCCTTACTTTATTTATCAAATGAGTACATGGGTACCACAGGCTAGTAAATTCCCCGGTAATTTATCTCGTAATAGAATGGGATGGGATGGTCGGACCCCCATTCTGAACCCACCATCTTTTAAAGGGGCTGATGCTGAGGGCTGAGCGGGAACTAGGGTTGCCAACTGGCTCCAGATATGCCCGACAGGCATCATCCAGTCCTGGGCTTACTCCAATGCATACAGGGACTTGTAGTGTTGCTTTTCTTATGGAGTGCAATGGAGAAGTCAGAACTACATATCCATGCATGCACTGGGGTAAACCCAGGACTAGATCAAGCTTGTCGGCGGCCTTAAGACTCCAAAGCACTGAGTGAGGAATAAGACAGCAATAGCTGTGGTGGATCTGGCCAAGGATCTCTTGGGTAAATATTCAAAAGGAGTTATACTTTACCAGAAGCTGGTAAATGTATAATTCTTTAAACCGATAATTCTCAAATGAACTCTACAGATAGTGCCAAACAGATTAGAGCAGTTTTTGATGGCACTATCTGTATAGAGAATAATTCTGTAAGTGGTGGCTAGCTTCCTGCATGGGTTTACATACCTAAATCATGGTATTATAGAAGTTTAGTCAATTCCTCTTCTGAAAATATGCACCATGAACTGATGGAGCATACTTTTACTGTTGGTGTGCACAGAAGTGGAGTTGGGCGGAGCATAGGGGGAGCATAAATCTACATGCATATATTATAGAATACGGCCCAATGTGCGTAAGATATGTGCCGCCATTTACACCTGGAGCTAGTGTAAGTGATCACGGCTTCACTTATGCATGTCTATGACCACTTATTCTATAAAGTCAGATTATGTGGATTTGACTTCATACACTAGGTACACATAAATACATGCATAGATCTAGGTGGGACTTATATAATTACCTCCATAGTCTCCAAACAGAGTTAGGACACAGAAGGGGTAGTAACGCGTAACCCCATTGTGGGAGAGCCAGGTCCCTGGGCTTGACTGGTTCAGGTACATACTGTATAATGAAGATAACCTAAAACATACCTCTGTTCCTTTAACGTCATCTTCTTCAGACCAAAAACCTCAGAAGCAGTAAGGGGAGGATCACAGGGAAGCTGGGGATGGGACTGGAGGATGGTCTGGCCTATTAATAGAGACCTCACAGAACGAGAAAGGGGAGAGCACCAGTCACCCTGGGAGGATCAGCAGCAGGGAAGAGGTAGGGGTCCCCACCTGCCTAGAACGTCAGAACTGCAGCTCAAGCTAGTCCAGAACATACGGAGACAGAACCGTCCTTATCACATGAGGAAGAGTCACAAGGGACAGTATTTCATTCCACCAAGGTAAGGTAGGAGTCATTTGGGACTGTTATAATGAATGCCTGATTAAATATGCAAAGATGGCATTGGAAGGGAAGCCATAATGCCGGCTACTGTTTAAGCAAAAGGAGGGACAGTCTGTCCTAGTTTCACAGACAGGAAGTTCTGTAAGAAACAGAGGGGGGCTAAGAGAGCCAGTGGAAAAGAGACTGTGTGAACTGTAATGCTGGAGAAGGTTATTCTGACAAGTCCTTATGAACTCCTGCCTGAGAGCTGCTAAGTGTTTCTCCTGATGAGAGAGAGAGAGAGAAGCTGAAACTTTTCTTAACTGGCTTGTGCTAGCCATGCAGAAAGCAGCGCGACCCTGATCAAGAAACGGCAGGAAATATAAACTGAGCCCTTTCTCACAATGTTTCTCTCAGAAAGGGATTCTTGTTAAAGTTCTCCACTTGCTTCATGAGGCAAAGACATTGGTCATAACCTGTATTGACAGGAAACTTCATTTACGACCTCAGTTGTGGATAATTACTGAGAGAACTCAGAAAGGTTAGTTCAAGGTTTTGGGCCCTGGGCAGATTTTAAGCCTTACTCCCCCCTTGGCTGTCAGAACCTATTTAGCTTTGAATGATCTGCTCTTTGCTACCTCCAGTATTTTCTGCCCTAGTCAACTGCCTAGCTTGCCTAGTGGTTGGGCCAGCCCTGGAATTCGGTGAATTACACAGACTGAAAGGACCTGGGTTGAGTTTTACTAAACTAAAGGGCTGAGGATTTGTTTAAACCAGCAGAGCATTATTGAACTATTTGTTTAAAACACGGTGAGCTATTGAACAAAAGAGTTTGGTGCTTTTCCTTAAGGAGCTTCCAGGAAAGCAGAAACTGATTGCCTTGTTACACTATGGGCGCTATTTTAAAATCAATCAAAATATGGACATCCAAAGACATGCATGCGGACATCCAAATCACAGAGATGTCCCGGAGGCCATTTTACAACTGGCTTTTAAAGAAGTCTTTAGTGCAGGGATGGCCAAGTTGGCAGGGGGCATGGTGGAAACATGTCTGGTGCAATGCAATGGACTTAGATACCCCTGTTTGATTTCAAAAACGTTGGGGACATCTGCAACCCCATCCAAGTTCAGACCTGCTCCAGGAAAGAATAGGCATTGGGAAAGTGCTCATTTGAGCTGTCAAACATCCTCAGGGTGTAGAGAACATGGCCACCATCCCCAGGACTCTCCACAATCACAATGATAGCAGCAATGGCATTTGAAGCCTGTTTTTTCTGGTCCTAGCCCACTACTCTAACCATTAGGCTATTCTTGGACATCCGTGGTCTGGGATACTATTCTGGGCACGTCTATGTAGATGCCACAGCAGAAATCCATATCGGGCATGTCCACATTTGTGAAATTGTGCCTGAATTGTGCCTGCTTTTTTTTTCAGATGTTCTGGCTTAGATGTCCCAGAGGTCATACAGATACTCAGTATATAAAACTAAGTAGGTGAATGCAGATAAAGCGTAGTTACTCATCTGTAACAGGTGATCTCCGGAAACAGCAGGAATTTAGTCTTCACATATGGGTATCGTCAGTACCGAGGGATAGAGGAAAGAGACAGAGGGATAGAGATACAACTCCTAGGGGAAGTGGGTGGGTTGTGAAAACTAAATTCCTGCTGTTCCCGAAGATCACCTTTTACAGGTGAGTAACTACGCTATCTCCAGGAACAAGCAGGAATGTAGTCTTCACTTATGGGGACTCCCTAGCTAAAGATGCCAGGGAGATAGCCCCACGAAGCTGCCACCTATCATAAGGTGGGCCATGCTTCCTCCCATGGATCTATGGTATCCCACCAGGGTTGGTGGGTAGGAGTTGAATTAGGTCTGAAAGAGATTTTGAAGAACAGCTTGGCCAAAGAAGACATCCCGATGGGAGGCTTTATCTAGGCAGTAGTGGGCTGTAAAGGTATGTACCGAAGCCCAAGTGGCTGCTCGACAAATGTCATCAATAGACACAGAGTGAAAGTTAGCCATAGAGGCTGCCATGGCTCTCACATTATGAGCTGTGACATGGCCTTGAAGAGGAAGACTCTTACTCTCATAAGCAAAGGATATGCATTGTGCAATCCATTTGGATAGAGTTCTTTTGGAGACTGGAAGTCCCAAATGACTAGAATCAAAAGCAACAAAAAGTTGAGAAGACCTTCTATGTTGCTGTGTTCTTTGTAGGTAAAAAGCCAAGGCTCTTTTACAATCCAAAGTATGAAGGTTCCTTTCTGCATTAGAGGCATGAGGCCTCGGAAAGAATACAGGAAGATAAATCGATTGATTTAAATGAAAAGCCGAAACCACCTTTGGCATAAAGTGTGGATGAATTCTGAGAACAACCTTATCATGGTGAAACCTAGTATAAGGAGGATCAGCCACTAAAGCTTGCAATTCACTAATGTGACGTGCAGAGGTGATTGCAATTAGGAAGATGACCTTCCAGGACAAAAGCTTTAGGGTTGTAGTGGCTAAAGGTTCAAAGGGCGGTTTCATGAGCTGCCCGACAACTAGGTTTAAATCCCATGCCGCCGGTGGTGGCCTGATGGGAGGCTTTGTTAATAGAAGACCTCTCATAGATCTTGATATGAGTGGATGAGAGGAATTTGGTTGTCCATTTAGAAGTTTGTAGGAAGCTGCAATTGCACTAAGATTGAATTTTACTGAATTGGTCTTTAGACCAGAATTTGATAAATGAAGAAGATACTCTAGTATCGATTCCAAAGGTATCATAAGGGGGTTTAACCTCCTTTGAGAACACCATATAGTAAAATGTTTCCACTTGAAGGCGTAAGAGCATCTTGTGGAAGGTTTTCTAGAAGCCTGAAGGATATCTTGTACCTGTTGGGAAAGGTTGAGATCCTGAAGGTCTAAGCTTTCAGCAACCAGGCCCTGAGATGCAGGGACTGGGGATTCGGGTGCCATAGCATCCCGTTCTCTTGGGAGAGAAGATCTGGAGCAAACCCTAACTCCAGAGGTGCAGCTTGAGAGAGATGTAGAAGCAGGGGATACCACGTTTAGCGTGGCCAGCGTGGCTCTATGAGGATCATAGGACCCCTGTCTCTCTGAAGCTTGAAGAGTGTTTTGGGAATGAGGGGAATGGGTGGGAAGGCATAGAGGAAGTTGTGACCCCAGTGAAGAAGGAAGGCATCCCTTGCCTAGCAATTTTGAGCCGGAATTCTGGAACAGAACCTGGGAAGTTTGGCATTCAGTGGACTTGCAAATAGGTCTATGTCTGGAGTTCCCCAGACCTGAAATATCTTGGCCAACTGGTCTACGTGGAGAGACCATTCGTGAGGCAGCACTACTCGGCTGAGTTTGTCTGCCCAAAGGTTTTGAATGTCTGGAAGATATACCACAAGAAGGTGAATTTGATGCTCTCTGGCGAGGGCCCATAGTCGTAAAGCTTTGTTGCATAACGACAGAGAGCCTGTTCCACCCTGCTTGTTCACGTAGAACATGGCTACTTGATTGTCTGTTTGGACTAGGACTGTCTTGTAGCTGAGCTAGGCATGGAATACTCGAAGAGCTAGATAGATTGCTCTGAGTTCCAGGAGGTTTATGTGAAGAAAATCCTCCTGTGGAGTCCAGGTACCCTGGGTAGAGAGATGATGCAGGTGTGCTCCCCATCCCACCTGTGATGCATCTGTTGTTAGGGTGGCCTGGAATAGGGGTTGTTGGAAGGGAGATCCCACTAGAAAATTTTCCAGTGATTGCCACCATTGGAGGGACAAAATCAGTCATTGTGAGTTTGATATCTTGTCCGACAGATGTCCTGTGGCCTGTGTCCACTTTGTGGATAGGATCTACTGGGCTGATCACATATGAAGGTGAGCATAGGGAACCACATGAACCGTGGATGCCATATGTCCCAATAGTTGTAGTGGCTCTCGAGCAGTTAGGAAGGACTTCACCGCTGCTTGGGAAGCTAGTTGCACTATGCAAAGACAGCGGGGCTGTGGGAGAAAAGCCCTTGACTGTCTGGTATCTAAATGAGCTCCTATGAACTCCAGGGATTGGGACGGAGCAAGTTGGAATTTTGGGAGGTTTATAACCAATCCCAAGTATTGAAGGATTCACATTGTGCGAGACAGTACAAAGCTGGCTTCTGGAACCGTGGGGGCTTGAATGAGCCAGTCGTGTAAGTAAGGGAAGACGAATAACCCTAGGGTTCGCAGAAATGCAGCTACTACTGCCATGCATTTCGTGAATACTCTTGGTGCTGAAGCCAGAACAAAGGGAAGAACCCTGTATTGGAAATGTTTTCCCCTGAAAAGGAATCGTAAAAATTTCCTGTGATCCGGATGGATCAGAATGTGAGTATATGCATCCTTTAGATCTAGAGAACAAACCCAATCCTGACTTTGAAGGTATGGCAGAAGAGTTCCTAGAGAAATCATTTTGAACGTTTCTCGGAACAGATATTTGTTCAATTCTCTGAGGTCTAGAATGGCTCTGTGTCCTCCTGTTTTCTTTGGAATAAGAAAATAGGGGGAGTAGAACCCTGTACCCTGTTGAAGAATGGGCACCTCCTCTATTGCTCCTTAAGCAAGGAGTGTTGAGACCTCTCAACCCAGTAGATTGTCTGTAGAGGTTTGGGAATTGAACTGTCTTACAATTGTAGGAGGGGGCATACTGTGAAAATAAAGCTTGTACCCTCTCCCACAATGGACAGAGTCCAATTTTCTGCTGTTATTTGGTGCCATCTGTTGGCAAAATGACACAACCTGCCTGGAATTTTTAGGGATTCTGGACCTTCCAGAGGCAGGAAGGCTAAGTTCTCTATGAAGGAGTCAAAGCCCTTGAGGGGGCTGGGCCTGTGGAGCTGGTTGAGCTCTAAGGCCTTTTGGCTTCTTTTGTCTGGATTGTTGTTGTTGACTTTTCTGGGCAACTTGACCCTGAGCTTGCCCTTGTCGGGTATAGGATGGATAAAACTTCCTCTTTTTGCTGAAAAAGGGTTTTTTATAGGGTTTCTTTTTGGCTGGAGTGGCTGTAGATTTTGACAATCTATCTAATGTGACATTGTCAGCATCTATCTCATTAGCCTTTTCCTGCCAATTCTTGCCAAAGAGATTTTCTCCTGTGCAAGGGATGTTTCCCAATTTATCCTGTACCCAAATCTCCAAGTCTGATGCCTGAAGCCAGACAATCCGATGTGCACCAATGGCAATAACCGAGATTCTGCTGATGCATTCAAAGCAGTCAAAGGCTGCACTATTTACAAACTTGGAGACGTCTTGAGCATGCTTGAGCAGAATAAGGAAGTCTTGTCGTTTGTCATCAGGGAGAAGGGGGCTCATAAGCTCCAAATCACCTGTGATCTCTTTGAGGAACATTCCCATATATAAAATATATGAGCTGATCCTAGCTGAAAGCATGGAAGTATGAAATGTTCAACGCCCAAAAGCGTCAAGAGTCCTGCATTCACGACCTGGAGGATTGGATGCATGTCTTTTTGCACTTTCCATCCTACTCATGGCTGACTCCACTACCATTGAATGGTGTGGCAGCTGAGTCTTTTGAAAACCAGGACATGATGGAACTCGATACATAGTATCGAGTCTCCTAGAATGAGGAGATGTGGTCAGAGGTGTCTCCCACATTCTGAGCATCAAATCATGAAGAATTTCATGAATGGGTAGAGTGGCTGCCTCCTTAGGAGCTTTAGGGTATTGGAGAATTTCCAATTCCTTTGCTCTAAGTTCTTTTTTAGGAGCTACCATGATTGAAAGGCCTCGGGCCACATTACAAATAAAATCCTGAAAAGACATGTCTTCCGGAGGAGACATTCTGTGTTGGGGAGAAGAGGAGTCTTCCGGGAGAAACATTCTGGTACCGGCAGAATTATCAGAGTCATCGGAATTGGAGGATTCGAAGTATCTCTGATCCCGATGTTCATGCAAAGCACGGTCTCGGTATCGATCGAAGTCGGTACCAAGTTGGTCCGGTACCGATCTGTCGATGCCAGCAAAAGTTGGCATGGGAGAAATTCCCACCGGGGCCGGTACCATCAGTGCTGGTACCGGTATGTGTACCGGTGCTGGTAACGGCATCGGTACCAGTGCCCGTTGAACCACCGGTATCAACGGTACTGCAGCTGTAAGGAGAGCTGCAAGACTGCACTCGATAGCGAGGAATCTCTGGTCTATCGAAGCTGCCGATGCCAGGGTATCAGTACCGGTAAAAGCGGCTAGAACCCCTGAGCATGGCACCAGTAGTTCTGCCGAGGTCGAAGCCTCGAGAACATCCTGGAACCCCGCTGATGCTTTGGAGGCCGAAGCCTCCCACTGGGGCTGTTTTGCTGGTGTAGTTTCCTCAAGGGCAATACCAATGGCCTCTCGATGCTTTGAAGGAGAGCTACCCTTTGAGGACCGGCTCTTATGTTTAGTTACCTGAGATCCATGGGAGGAAGACGAGGCTCTTGAAGACGTCGATGCAATGGACCTGGCATCCGAAGAAAAGAGGGTACCGAGCTTGGCAGCTCGGTTCTGCCTTCCTCTTTTAGTCATCCCCATACAAGAGAGACACTCAGATGGAGAATGGTCAGGGCCTAAACATTTCAGACACCAGTCATGGGTGTGGGTGACAGAGATGGTACCGCCACACTTAGTACATTTTTTGAAACCACTAGCTGGTTTTTCCATCTTTTAGGAAAAACGGGGCCTAGTGCCCAAAATGGCCCCTAGCACCAAAAAGAAAACGTTTCTGAAGAGAAACAGTTCAGAAGTATATATATTTTTTTTTTTTAGAAAAGAAGAAAAAAGAACTGGCGGTACTGGTAGGTGTCGTGCGGAGGCAGACGCGACCACAAGAAAACAAGTTTAAAGAAGAAATTTTCTGCGGTGACAGGGAATATGTCCTGTCGGCTCCGCGGAAAACGAAGAGGGACAGTTGGAAAGGCGGGAAGGCAGCACGCATGTGCTGAGGGATGCTCCCAAAAGCGTTCCTATTGGACGCTGGGGAGCGTTCCTGCGCAGGCTCCGTCAGTACCGACGATACCCATATGTGAAGACTACATTCCTGCTTGTTCCTGGAGATAAATTTTTGTTACTTTGTTGAAGATAATAAAGCACCTTTTTGTTTAAAGCCATTGTATTAACCATCCTGATGAGGTTTATGGCTGAATCAGAACTGTGGATCAGAGGGCTCCCCCCAACCTGCCACACTACATGTGCAGGGTAGTTTTAAAAACATTTCCTAAGCATAAAATTAGGCACAGTGACAAGGTGTGTATTTCTACCCAATGTGATTGTAGGCATGTTCTAGGCAGAATCTGAGCAGAGTATGGGCGGAGACACTAAATACACACATTGGTTGTGTAGACTGTATGCATGTATGTTTACACCAGTTGGCGTAAATATTCATTAACTCCATCTAGCTGCAGTTTTTGCCAGTTTTCCCCTAGTGGTTTATAAAGATATGTAGGTGGCTATGGAAGTGATCTTTGAAGCATCTCCACGTGCTTGTCTGAGTCCCCTGAGATCATCTAAGCCCCTTTTCCCCTGAATCCCACTGACACAGGAAGCCCCCCCCCCTTGAGAAACAACCCCATCCCCCAACCTTCCCCTCCAGGTTTTACCAGGAACTCCCTGGTTATCTAGTGGGGGGCAGGAGTGATCCCCAGTTGTTTCTGCACTGTTGGGCATGGGTTCAGAATGATGCAGTCGACCCCTCGAGGTAATTCAGCAGTACTACTGCTAGCAATCAAGATGAGAGGGGATCAAAAATGTTGGGAGCATCTATTCCAGACATTTGCAGATGCGGAAATCTGGAAAGGGCAGGATGCTCTTTTTTCCTGTGTGTTGCTTTTTAAAGTTGATATTCCTACTTTATGTGTGGCAAATGCATGTGCACTCCTGCAGTGGGCATCTTCTTGCCCTCCCAGTTTAAGGGACCTAGTGGGGTAATTTTATAAAAGGTAGTTTAGGCGGGGCGGTTGTGTAGTGCCCATTTTGGGGCTATTTTATACAGACACAGAGGGGCCTGTTACTGCAGTGAGGTGAAGTTTTGAAATTATCATGAATTAGTTGCAGAAATGATCGCGCAGGAGCTGTAAGTCTGTGCGGTTACTGTTGGGGACATGGCCAGCATTTGCCCTGCATTTACCTCACAGGACAGATGTTTGCCGCACAGTACATGCATCAACACATCTGCGCTATCTGCTCATGCAGTCACGGTGGGCCACAGCTTAAAAACAATAGATTGCCCTGGTCAACATCCCCCTCACCCCTCATCCTCCCTGAAGAGGTAACGGACCCCTCTGCTTCCCCCCTTGATGTAGTACCTGATCCTCCAGCCGAGGCATCCGACCCTTTCTCCCAACTCCTGAGCCCCCTGGCACTTACTAAGTATGTCCCTGGTATGTTAAACTGTAACTCAGGGGTCCCTGCTCTCTGTACTGTGGTCTCCCCCTCTCCTTTTCCCCCAATCCCTCATACACACGCACACACACACACACATCCCATTTTCTTCCCTGAAATCTCTCCTTCCTGCTCTCCACTGACAGTGACTTACCTTTGTTTTGAAGATAGTGGGATTCGGGTTCTACTGGAGCTGAATCTTCCAGTGTTTTAATCTATCTCACTGCCTCTTTTTATATAATCTCAACTTCCCTGGGGCAGAAGAGGGAAAGGGCAGAGTGTACACATCAGCATACGTACACACACAAGCAGACGTGTCAAAAATGTGATCATGTTGTTGACTCTCACTCACTATTGGATATCACTGTTTGTCTTCATGAAAAAAGATGAGCTCTTAGATAATGAAGGTATGACTGTACTTTGAGGTTCTAGATATACAGTACACTGTTTTATAAGTTGTCACATGTACAGGAATTTCCTGGGTAATAAATCAGAGAAACAAACTCTTGTTAATAATGTATTTTCCTGCAGGGTTGTTACCTTGGAGTGATTAGCAATATATTAGAAGATAAAGACCATCCAGTCTTCCCAGTTATTCAGCACAGGCTATGTCCCAGTTGCCTATTGTAGAAGGATAACATAAGAACATAAGAAATGCCATACTGGGTCAGATCAAGGTCCATCAAGCCCAGTATTCTATTTCCAACTGTGGCTAATCAGGTCACAAGTATCTGGCAGGTTCCCAAGGAGGACACAGGTTCCACAATGCTCAACCTGGGGCAAGCACTGGATTTCCCGGGTCGTCTTTAATAATGGTTTATGGACCTTGCCTCCAAGAACTTGTCCAAGTTTTTTTAAAACCCATCTACTCCTTTTTTCAACTCAGTTTTTTCATCTCTTTCTCTTGAATTCTCCACTTCCTGGGAAGATTTATTTCTTTAAAAACATTTATATTCCACAACCATGTAAAGCATTCTAAACAGTTTACAATCTAAATTAAAAATAAAAACACAATAAAAATACAGCATAACTAGACAAGGCATGGAGGAATAGCCCAATAGTTAGAGCACTGGCTCAGTGAGCAAGAGACCAGGGTTTGATTTCCACTAACAAGCCTTGGGCAAGTCACTTAACCCTCCTTTGCCTGGGAAGAAAGGCTATCTACTTCTGGTCACACTAGCAAGAAAACCCATGAGCTACTGGGTCGCCAGGAGTCAGCACTGACTTGAAGGCACAAAAAAGAAAAGACAAAGAGATCTCGTGATGTGATGAGAGAGGGCAGATGTGAACTGCTCTATCTCCGGGGACCCCCTCCTCCGAGCCAGGAGCTAGTGCCGGTTTTCAGCTGAAAAGCCAGAATTTGAAATGCGGAGGTGTTGCAGATTTGTCCGGGGACTGATTGAGCGGCAGCGGCGGAAGATCAATGGCAGTGGCGAAGACGACGAGGCGAGAGAGAGACCGCATGGTGGGCCAGAGCAAGATGGCGAATCCCCCCCCCCCCCCAGCGCCTCTGTTGCTGGCGATGCCTGCTTTGGTGGAGGAGGTGTCAGCTGGGGTGGCCTGTGCGCTGTTGGTACAATTTGAGGCATTGTACGGCAAAATGGACACGCTGCAAAGCTCGCTGGGTGCCTTGGGAGGCTGGATTCAGGAGGCAGAAGCACGATTGCCCCAGAATGAATAAGAGGAAACAGCTTTGAACCGAGAGGAAGGCCGGTTGCGGGAAGCACTAGAAGCGCATGAGGCCAACCCGGAGGACCTGGAAAATAGATCTCGGCATAATAACCTCAGATTCATGGGAATTCCAGCTAATATATTGGTTAAGGAGCTGAAGAGATACCTAGAGACTTTGCTGACGCAGCTATTGAAGTTGGGGAACCAATTGTGGCAAGCTACTGATTGAGAGAGCACATCGTGTGGGGTCTAAATAAGTGAAGGACTATAGGCCACGAGTTGTGCTGGCCAAATTTCTCCAGTTCCTGCAAAAGGAGGCAGTGCTGCACGTGGCGTGGAAGAAGGGCACAATTTTAATGGACAATATGCGACTGAGAGTGACACAAGACTATTCAGCAACTTTGAGCCAGCGCAGGAGGGCTTATGCACCAGTTTGTCGGGGGTTGGTGGATGCCAATATTAAGTTCATGGTTGCAGTACCCTGCAAGATTGCATGTCACATACGGAGGAATACAAAGAGTCTTTGACACAGCGTCTGCAGAGTCCCAATATGTGGAGGAGATATTGTGGGGTGAACCATCCCCTAGAACTTCGACAGCTGGGACATTACAGGCTGCGGTGCAGTGAGGTCTGCAGCCCCCAGCCAACAAGATTTAAGAACAGTAAGACTGAGAGTGAAAAGGAAAGTGGAGAATGAGCTGAGGGAGGCCTAGCCATGCATTCGGCTTGGACAATATATGTTCACCTGTCTCTCCTGTGCGAGTAGGGCGCTGGAGGGAGTAGCAGGCCTTGATGCTGGGCCCACTGAGGAGAGTCGGAACCATTATAGACTGCAACTCAACAAGAAGGGCAGTAGCCACAAGACTTTTTCTGGGGCAATTTGCTTTTTTAATATGTTGTAAGGGGTTTAAGGGTGATACGGGGGGGGTAGTGGGAGTGGGAAATGTGATGTTGTGTATAATGGTTGGGGGGGGGGGAATGGGAGGATCGTGTTGGGAGAGTAACATACACCGAGCGGTTTTTAGGAGGGTTGAGGGTGAGGGTGGTACCTGTACACATTTAGCGTGATTCAGGAGCAGACCGAGAGGGTTAGTGTTAAGGGGAGATGATGAGGGATACACAGGGTGGGAGAGGGGACATGGAGGGTAGGGAGGGGGGATGGGGAGGGAGGAGGAGGGAGGAGGAGGAAGGGTAGGGGATGGGGATAAGGAGGCCCTAGTCGCGGCCGATACATGAAGAGTTGGTTCATGGTTGAGGAAGGAGGAGGAGGGAGGGGAGGTTCAGGCTGGGGGGCCCCTCCCTATCTAACACTAGAGAGTAAATGGTTTGCCTCTGATTTAGACCTACCAACCTGAAGATTATTTCATGGAATGCCTGCGGGTTGGGAAGCCCTATAAAGAGGTATAAAATCTTGCGGGCTTTAGAAATGTGACATTGTCCTGTTGCAGGAAACCCACCAGACTGCTGATGACCACCTCAAATTGTGCAGAGATTGGGTTGGTCAGGCTTGGAGCGCTCCAGCAAAGGTGAAAAAAGGAGGAGTGGTCATCTTGATACATAAGCACATGGGATTTGTCCAGGTCTTTACTGATCCCTCTGGGAGATTTTTGCTGTTACAGGAAACGTTGGAGGGAAGGTCCATTGTTTTAGGTAACTTGTATAGTCCAAACACCTTGGATCGGGAGCTGTATGCTCATCTAGCCTCAAGAGTGGAACAACTACTGGATGTTTCTCTTGTGCTGGGAGGGGATTTTAATGGGGTCTTTGATGCAGAACTTGATACAACCAGGGAGGAGGAGATAGGGCATGAGTATGAACGGCTCGAACATTACAAGGGTTTTAGATGGAGAATAAGAGTAGTGGACCCCTGGCGTCTGCTACACCTACAGGAGCGGGACTATACGCATCAGTTGCATGCACATGGTTTGAGTGTCAGAATTGATTATGTCTTGATGTCGGAGGGTTTATTTGCTAGAGTAGCGGATGCACAGACTGGCCCAACAGAAATTTCAGACCATGCATTGATCTGGATAGAGTTGGACTGGTATGACACGGAATCGAGGACCAGACTCTGGCATTTCTGCTGGACCCGTATAGAGACACCAAGTTTCACCAATATATTCTTCAAAGATGGCAGGATTTTGCTGCGCATAATGTGCGGCACCAGGAATACCCAGAACCCTTCTGGGAGACCACCAAAGTGGTGCTTTGAGGGGACATTATAGGTTATGTGGCTAGAAAAACGCAGAGTACTAACAGAGCAGATAATCCACCTTGAAAGGCAGGTGACTAGAGAGAGGTGGACGTTTGCGGCCTGTCCCAGTGTAGTGAATAGGCGGGGCATGTGGAAGACACAGGTAGCCTTGAATTCACTGCTCCATAAATGGGCAAAGAAATCCTTCCTATATTACCGACATCAATTATATTGCTTTGGGGACAAGCCGGGGAAACTCCTGGCACGATGCCTCCAAGGCAGTCGTAGTACAAGATCAATCGCGCAGTACGGGATGACCAGGGACAGTTACACAAGGAAGTGAAGGCGATTGCTCAAGTGTTTCGGACCTTTTACCAAACGTTGTATGCGGGAGAGCATTTTTCCCAGACTCAAGTGTTGGAGTATTTGCAGAGTCTTACATTACCTTTGAGGCGGAGCAGGTGGCCAACTTGATATGCCCTAACAGCACAGGAAGTGCAAAAGACTATTCGAAAGGCTTGCTGTAGCAAGGCGCCTGGCCCAGACAGCTATGGGGCAGAGTTCTATAAGATACTTAAGGATCTGGTGACTCCATCCTTGGTGGTGGTTTATCCTAGACGGGCAGAACAGGGCATGTTTGCTGGGGGGGGGGGGGGGGACAGTCATGCGTATATTATCCTAATACCTAAGCCGGGGAAGGATCATACCCAGGCTTCCTCATATAGACCAATTTCCATGATGAATTTTGACCTGAAACTGCTTTCCAAGATTCTGGCAGAACGTTTGGCACCCTTGCTAAATAATTTGGTGCATGAGGTCACAAGTGAGGTTTGTGAAGGGGCCGATATGCGGTGCGCAATTTGAGAAAGATCTTGGCCTCAATGGAATGGGTGCATGAAAGAATTGCAGTCGCTGATAGTTAGTTTAATACCGAAAAGGCATTTGATCGGGTGAATTGGCAATACTTGAGACATTTGTTGCCATACTACGGTTGGGGGGGGACCTTTCCGTAGCATGATGGAAGTTCTCTATGCAAATTCCCACGGCAGGGGTGGTATGTAACGGAGTGTTGTCGGAGTCATTTTCCCTGGAGAGGGGAACGCATCAGGGCTGCCCCCTTTCACCCCTGTTGTTTGTGTTGTCACTTGACTCCTTCATACGGAAGTTAGAAGAGTCCAAGGATATATCAGTGGTGAGATTTGGAGGGCAGAGGTTCAAGTTCTCGGTCTTTGCCGATGATATGTTGGTGCACTTGACCTCTCTGCAAACTTCATTGCAAAGGGTCCTGGAGGAACTGTCTCATTTTGGAAGCATAGTTGTGTTTGGATGTGTCTGGGCAATGGATAACAGGGTGGGGATCAGCTTTCCACTTAAATGGGACTGGTAACTCCTTTATATATTGGGTATTCTTTTGACCAGAGAGATGTATAGGTGAAATTGTTGATAGGGTGTTGCACCGACTCAAGACACAACTTCATGTATGGAATCCCCTTCCGTTGTTGTTGTGGGGTAGGGCGGCGGCTTTGGTGATGGTGGGACTACCCCGGGTGCTATACTGGATGCAAACCCCACCAGTGCAGGTGCTGCGACGGGATGTCAGTCAGCTTGAACGGAGAGATCCGTGGGTTTCTTTGGAGAGGGGCTCAGCTCGTATTCCGTTGAGCCTTTCTACAGGGAGGGTGGAGCCGGTGGAATTGGGGTCCCCAAATTAGTAACAGTACGCTATAGCCTGTCAAGTGTGCCATATAGGGGATTGGCTAGGGGGTATGTTAGTTTATACCCCAAGGGACTTTGGAGAAGGCTTTTGAGGGCCCCCACTCTCCTGCTGGCGGCTTTGCACTTAGAAGGGGCACTTCTTGCCAGGGAGGCTCACTCTGAGTTTGTTGATAGCATCAGTGCACGAACCTGGTGACAAATCTGTGCCTATTGGGCGGAGGTCGCCGAGGGTTTCGAGTTGGATGCCCCTACAGGGGAAATGCCAGTTTTACACCGGGATCAGAAAGGCTATGTTCCCGCATATGGAGAGAGTGTGGGATTCGGAATCTAGGGCATGTGGTGGACTCGACAGGTCACTGCAAAACCGTTTGCAGAGCATGAGTTGGGAAATACCCATTATTTGGCATATGCCTAGATCTGCCATTATGTGGCCTCCTTGTCGGAAGCGGAGGTGAGGATAGAGAGTTGGGTGCAAATTTGGGCGTTTTTTGCATTAGGGGATGATTGCCCCCCAACAATTTCTGGGTTGAAGAGAAAGTTGGCTCGGTACATTGCTCCACCCGCCTACGCAGAGATAGAGAATTCCTGGCCGAGGGAGCTGGGGCAAGTGGTGGCTCCAGGGACTGTTTTGGCAGGCAATTGGCCGCATTTCAGAGCTGGTGGAGGAGGCAAGATGGAGAGAGGTGCCTTTTAAATGTATTATACGGGCAACACAGTTTTCCTCGAGAAGAGTGTTGTGTAGTCACCTAACGCAGGAGGGGCTTTGTCCGCGGTGCTCTTTGTCCCCTGGTGCAATTAAGTCACATTGGTTGGGGCTGTCAGAAAATTGCGCCATACTGGATATGGATTAGTAATCTATTTGAGTTTTCTGCTCCAACAACACAGTTAATCTGGACTGGCGTTCTTTAGTCGTTTTGGATCAACTTGAGCAACTCCATGCTCTAAGGGGTTGGTGGGGGCGCATGTTGGTGCGTCAGGCTGAGTCTGGTGGAGGGAAGGGGGACCGATACTCTGGCAGTGGAGAGAAAATTAAGATTATTGTTCACTGCCATGACACCCGGTTCAGGAGCTGAAGCAGCTATAAATAGGCAAGTTATTATGGATGCTTTAAGACCAAATCCACACTTAAGCTCTTATGGATGCTACAAGACCACAATCCTCCACTTACAAGGTTGTTTTCCTCAACAACGAGGAAAAATCTTCCCGCCTGCCTCCACATGGGGGCAGGACAAAGAAGGGGGGATGGAATTGTGAGACAGGGTGGCAGGCTACAGGTATGACTGCAACTGGGGTGGGATATGGGTTTCATGCACAGGTTGGCTGAGCAGGGGTTAAGGAATGCTTGGGGCTGAAGACAGAGGAAAGGGAGTGGCTAATGCCACAACCATTGTGCAGCAAGCCGCAGGGCCATAGTCTGGCGCTACCACCATAATTTATGTGGCTATGGGGGACACCCTGGTTAGATGGTAGCAAAACTAGGCCTGCTGGAGGTGATGGTGGGACTCATTAGTTGGGAAGCCAACCTGTTTGGGGAACGTTGTTTTAGATGTCGTCTCTGAGTTTTTTACTTGTGATGTTAACAAAGCTTCAGGGAACATAATTTTGAAAAGCTTAGAATTGAAAACTTTTTATGGGGTGGGGAGTGTAGTGTGTAGCAGATCACGTGCCTATTTTAATTTAATTACAACAGTAAATTATATGCACTGTTTGTATTTCTAAATCTTTAAAATAAATACAATTTTTAACTTATAAAGTTATTTTTTTTCAAGCATTTAACTACATAATCAACCTCAAACAAAACTGTTTTTACAGATAATCTCAGCAGGTGGTAATGTTTCCTTTCAGGGTCAGCCTCTTCAAATTGGCATCTAAACGTCTTACAGTTTCTCATGAACAAGCAGTTCACAAATCGTTTTCTCTAAAATATGATTCTTCCCTGAATCTTCCTTTTTTTAAAAGGTTCAAGGAGAAGCAATACGGAAACATCTTAACCTTGAATGGGACTGGTAGCAGATTTAAAAAAATGGTATGTGCCGTAAAGTTCAATGCTGACCCAGCAGTCCCTGGACTTTCTT
>CM066031.1:175723584-175749118 GCA_033557465.1 Ichthyophis bannanicus
CATTGAGCCTGTGGTTGCTGTGTATAAACAAGACTTGTACCCCATCATGCTTAACAAGCACAACACCTCTAAGGGAAGAAGCATTGCCAAAGGCCACATATTCAGCTGTGTGTGATGTGTACATGGCCTCATAGATCCATTGAAATCTAGTAGGCTATGTCTGCATGTTCAGTATATATGTCATGGCGTCCAAGATTGGCCCTTCGCTGTTAGGGTCCTAATCCTCTACAGCTTCAGCAATGTGGTGGGCCCATGCATCAGCTGAGGTCATACTTACCATTACTCAGCAAATGGACACAGTGGAAGCAACTCACTCTGGCTGTTAGCCTGAATTGAAAAGAGTAAGCCATCAAATACTACACATTTGAGCAGCGTGCAAGGGTGCATGGGGGCTGAGCATAAAAATCACGCCTTTGGAAGACATCACCACCAACACAGGCTACTGCTAATCTCTTTTAATGAAGCGGAGGGTGGTTCAAAAAAAAGAAGAAAACAACAACGCAATGTAGCATGTGAGAATTGAACAGCAGGTCTGGTAATTCAACAATTGTACTAAACCAGCCACACCAGCAAACCAGTGTAAACCTGAAAAATAAATGGAATGTTTTCTCTCTGCAACATATGTAACAACAGGTTTTATACATCCACATCATTACTGTAAAAGATGAGTCTCTATGTGCACTATAGATATGCAAATGCGCAAGATGATCACATTCCCCATTCAGGTCACATCTTCCAAGTCAACCCCACTGGGTGGCCCATGTATCAACTGGGGTCACGTTGCGGCCAGTGTTGGCACTAGTGTAAAGACCATGGGGAGAAGATCTATATTGAGCATTAAGAGGGACCCTGGGTACGTTATTTAATTTTGGGGTATCCTGCACCTGTCTGGACTCTATAATTCATTGACTGTATAATGTGTTTAAAAAAGTAGGAACCCTGGGACAGTGAACTCTGCTCAAAGACACTGCGGTCACCATTTTGCTGCAAACATGCACACCACCTACAATTGCATAGGTGTGCTAATAAAGGAAATATATGTACCTCTTTCAGATTAATGTAAAGAACCACATAAATGCACATGATGCCTGTAGATGTGGCTGCATGTTCCGCATAGTATGGTGATGGCAGCACACAGTGGACCACTCTTGCAAGAGTCTAATGTCTGCAATATCTGCCTTGTGTCGACCAATGCAACAGCCGCAGGTCCATTTACATAGAGAACTCACATGGGGATTTTAAACCTTGTGTAAATGACTTTCCAAATGTGCACCATGAACCATAATGTAAAGATTGAGGGTTCCTATGAAGCGCATGCCTTGTGTTTGCAGAAGACGTACAAACTAATGTGTTCCCAATTGGCACCTTTATTCAATAAAGCAAGCTTTGGAAATGTCCCCAGTATGGCACCCGGTCCATTGCTGCTTTGAGTGTAATCCCAATTATATCAACTATGTGATATACCCATCTAAGGCCCAATGTCTGAGGATCCTGAAACGCACATAATGAAATGGCCTTTGACAGGTGTGTGATACATTGTCATGAGCCTGCAGAGGAATGAAGCACACATTTGACTCTATTGGCTGCACAGAATCAAAATAAAACTGATGTTATTTCCAAAATTTATGTGTACATAGTTTGTGTATTGGCTAAATAAAACATATATGGTATAGTAATTTTTTAATAAATTCACACAATGAATGGGTATAGAGTCACAACATATCCATACATGCACAATGTAAATACACAAACAACACTGTGAGACCCTGTGTGAAGAGGATCACTCATGGATATGGGTAACGAGATGATCCAGGTTGCTTTGGGGCACCTTATGGGGATGTGTCACAGACTGTCCCCCTGAAATTCGTTGCTCAAGGGTATTATCAAATCACATAACCTATACACAATGTTACTCTGCAGCTACACTCCCAATATTATATTTGTTTTGTCCAAAACCATTTGTGCTCAGAGATACAGTCCATGGCAGTGACATGGTAATACAGGCAAACTTTAAATGACCATGAGGATTGGTTCACTGTGGTTGTCAGTAGTGTTGCAGCTTCAATGTCCGCTGCAAGGAGTCTCTGAGTCCCTGGCTATATTGGTGTGTGAAGGACAGCACATATCTCCAAGTCCTGTCACACAGCAAAGGATGTCTGCCCAGAGCCCTTAGGTTTGGTGATGAATATGGCAGAATCCATAGTAAGTTAGTGTGAGAGCTAGGAAGTGGCAAGCTGCAGCTCATATCAGTGAAACTTTTGACATCGTTCCTCACAGGCGACTTATAAAGAAGCTGAGCACCTTAGGGATGGACCCTAAAGTTACTGCTTGAGTTAGAAATTGGTTGAATGGGAGGCGATAAAGGGTACAGGTAAATGGAGCTCACTCTGAGGAGAAGGAGGTTACCAGTGGTGTGACACAGGGATCTGTCCTTGGTCTGATTCTTTTTAACATCTTTGTTAGTGATGTAGCGGAAGGGCCGTTGGGTAAGGTTTGCCTCTTTGCGGATGATACCAAAATCTTCAATAGAGTAGACACCCAAAAGATGAACTTACTATACTGTTGAACTTACTGTACATAGTTAATTGTACATAGTTTAAATTGAAAATTGTACATAGTCTCCAAAGTTTAAAAATTTTAAAGTTAAATTATTCATGTATATAGTTCATATAATGTTCAATGTAAACAGAAATGCCATTCTGTCTCCTCAACTGTTATTTGTAAACCGCACCTGATCAACGGAAGGCTGCGGTATATAAAAGTTTGTTAAATAAATAAATAAATAAATAGATAACATGAGGAGGGATCTAGCTAAGCTTGAAGAATAGTCTAGAATTTGGCAGCTGAGATTTAATGTTAAAAAATGCAAGGTCATTTGGGCTGCAGTAATCCAAGGGAGCAATATAATATAGGGGATGAAGTACTTTTGTCTACTAAAGAAGAGCAGGACCTAGGTGTGATTGTGCCTGATGATCTTAAAGTAGCTAAACAAGTAGAAAAGGCGACGACAAAAGCTAGAAGGATGCTTGGGTGCATAGGGAGAGAAATGGCCAGCAGAAGAAAGGAAGTGGTAGTGACTCTGTATAAGTCTTTGGTGCGACCTCATTTGGAGTATTGTGTGCAGTTCTGGAGACCACACGTTCAAAAGGATAGAAGCAGGCTGGAATCCATACAGAGGGTGGCTACTAAAATGGTTAGTGGTCTTCATCATAAAGCATTTGAGGACAGACTTAAGGATCTTAATATGTACACCTTAGAGGAAAGGCAGGATAGGGTGATATGATTGAGACGTTTAAATACCTCTGTGGCATACATGCACAGGAGGAGAGACTCTTTCAATTGAAAGCAAGTTCTGCTATGAGGGGACATGGGATGAGGCTGAAAGGGGATAGGTTCAGGAGTGATATGCAGAATATTTCTTCATGGAAAGAGTGGTGGATCTGTGGAATAGTCTTCCAGTGGAGGTGGTAGAGATGAGGACAGTATCTGAATTCAAAGAAGCATGGGACAAACACAGAGGATCTCTAAAAGAAAAATGGGGACTGTTGTAGTGGTTGATATAGAAGGACAGACTAGATAGGCCATGTGGTCTTTTTCTGTCATCATGTTTCTATGTGTCACACTGTATTTCCGTATCTTTGTATCCCTTCAGGATGGCCTGGTCCAGCACTTTGATAGCGATGTCCTGCCTTGCCATGGGCTCTCAACATACGCATCATGAATGTTGGACCTCCAATATCTGTCAGCATTGTCCCGAATAAAAGCTGATATTTTCATTTGAATATCCTGTGCCTTTGTAGTGAGACTCTCCATCTGCAAGGAAGCATTACATGGCATTGTGTTTATCCACCACAAATAAATCAGCACATATACAGATAGCATGGCAACATTCAGTTGCAGCTCACATCATCAATGACATATTTCTGAACTATCTATGGACATCTTCTTTAGAGAAACATTAACACATTGCCTACACTGACTGTGGTATCAGTCAGTGAATTTACGGGGCCATAAGACATCATATATCACAGATGCATGTAATGGCACTGTGAAGGCATGCAATGTCACACATCATAGGTGTTCCATATCTGCTCTCAGGCGCAAGGATTGCCAATATGGAGGAAGAAACAGGGCATCTGAGCTAGCACACAGATATTTTAGCATGAGCAAGTAGTGTCTGTGTAATGTATGCAGCTATTGGAGTCCTAAAATATACCTCATCTGCCTCTGTGTAGTATGTAGAAGTCCAAAAACAATTCCACCTTTTCATGCGTCTGGAGCTGCACAACATTGTCTTGGCATGATCAGATACCTCACCAGAACAGTCTGAGTCATCCCCCGCAACCGGATTCTGTACAGTCCCAAACACATCAGGCACACACATCAGAGGGTCATGTCATGAGACACACGTGAAAGTAAGCCCATTTGTATACAGATGCATTTCCTAAAATACCCTCAACTTACATGAGAAGAGTCTCTCGATCAGAGATTGTTTGATTACTGCCCTCACACGTGTTTTTCCATGATCACGTACAGGATGGCAAACTGGATCTTACTATATATATATATATATATGTATGCGCATAGCAGTTGGTATCATCACGGTGCAGGAGGGGAAAATAAAATAATTCATACAGAGAGTATGAAAAGTAACTCAGCCTCTGTTTTCACTGTCTTACACTATCTGCCTCTGCAAAACTGGTTAGATGATAAGAGAATGCCGCATTTGGCTTTTGGAATAACATTGTAATTGAGTGGCCATAATCCACATCTGATTTCCCCCAAAGTGTATGTGTTTGTTTGTGGCATTGTGAGGTTGCACTTATTTGGTCAGGGATAAAAACAGCTTGGTTTGCAGCTTGTCGTGCTGTGAGGGCTTGCGTGCATCAGTGATGCTGAGAGCTAAACTATCGGTAGTTTAACTACTGGCAGGGTCTCCCAAGATGGACAGGTCTCAGCTGAGGTGCCAGACCAAGACAAACCACCCATCTGGGCAGCAGCAGAATGGGACACAGTGTTGACGGCGGAGGATCACATTTTTGTGACAACGGCAACAACACCAAACTTAAACTGCGCGGAAGAAAGGCCCGGCAATCTACTTCTGTATCTTGCCATGAAAACCCAATGGATAGTTACAACAAAACAAATTGTGCTATGGTGCTGGAAGATGAGACCCCCAGGTCAGAAGGCACTCAACTAGCTACTGGGGAAGAGATGAAGACTTTTCAGAGTAAAGCCAGCATTTATGATGTGGTTGGATCAAAGCCCTCGGGAAGTCTGACTGCTGATGTAGCTGCGCATGAAATGAGAGTCAGAAGTTGTAAAGATGTCTTACACATTGGAACATGGAACGTACGAAGCATGAACCAAGGGAAGTTGGAGGTGGTCAAGAATGAAATGGAACGTGTACAACTTGATCTGTTGGGTGTCAGCGAACTAAAATGGACTGGCATGGGGCACTTTGCATCAGATGATTACATGGTCTACTATGCTGGAAATGAAAGACAAAGAAGAAATGGTGTTGCATTTATAATAAAGAAGAAACTTGCAAGAACTGTAATGAAATACAATGCAGTCAGCGAACGCTTAATCTCTATTCGTCTACGAGGATTGCCTATCAAAACAACTATAATTCAAGTATATGCAACAACAGCTGCTGAAGAGAATGAAATTGAAGAGTTCTATGAACAAGTACAAGCTGAAATTGACAGAACATGCAAACAGGATATCCTGATAGTCATGGGTGACTGGAACGCAAAGGTTGGCAACAAAGAAGAAGGCAAAGTAGTTGGAAAATATGGACTTGGCAACAGAAATGAAGCTGGAGAAAGACTGATAGAATTCTGCAAAACCAATGATCTATTCATCTCAAACACCTTCTTCCAGCAACACAAGCGGCGACTGTACACATGGACTTCAACGAATGGATTATATAAAAATCAAATTGACTACATATGTGGAAGTCAACGATGGAAAAGCTCTATAACATCAACAAAGACAAAACCTGGAGCTGACTGTGGTACAGATCATCAACTACTAGTATGCAAACTCAAGCTAAAGTTGAAAAAGAGCAAACCACTCATGAATGCAGCAAAATATGACCTTGAGAATATACCACTGGAATTTAAAGACTGCCTGCAAAATCGATTTGCTGCTTTAGATACAAATGACAGAGCTCCGGAAGAGTTATGGAATGACATCAAGAAGGTTGTGTTGGAAGAAAGCGAGAAGTCTCTACAAAAGGTGAAAAAACAAAAACGGCCAAAATGGATGACGGAAGAAACTCTGAAAATTGCCCAGAAACGCAGAGAAGCTAAAGCCAGAGGAGAAAGAAAGACAATCGCAGAATTCAACAGAGATTTCCAACGTGCAGCAAGACAGGACAAGGAAAAGTACTACAATGACACTTGCAAGGAAATAGAAGCAGAAACTATTAGAGGAAGAACAAGATCGGCTTTCCTAAAGCTACGAGAGTAAAAGAAAAAGTTCCAGCCTCGAATTGGAATGTTACAAGATGCTCAAGGTTCTATGTTGAATGATGCTGAGAAGATCAAGAAAAGGTGGAAGGAATATACAGAGTTTTTATATGATAAAGATCAAGTGGACCAACAGCCGTTTCAACCTGTACCTTATGATCGGGAACCATTGGTGATGAAAGAAGAAGTTGAAGCAGCATTGAAAGCCTTATCAAAGAACAAAGCACCAGGCATTGATAGCATTCCCATAGAAGTATTGCAGCAATCTGATGCAGCTGTTACCGTACTCACAAGGCTCTGCCAAGAAACAACATGACAACATCATGGCCAACTGACTGGAAAAGATCTGTGTTTATACCAATACTAAAGAAAGGTGATCCAACTGACTGTGGAAATTATCGCACAATCGCTCTGATCCACATGCCAGCAAGATTCTACTGAAGATTATTCAAAAGAGACTACAACCATACCTGGAACAAGAACTACCTGAAGTGCAAGCAGGGTTCAGGAAAGGGTGAGGAACGAGAGACATCATTGCGGATGTGAGATGGATCCTTGAAAAGACTAAAGAATAACAAAAGGATATCTATTTGTGCTTTATCGACTATAGCAAGGCTTTTGACTGTGTAAACCATGAGAAACTCTGGGCCACATTAAGAAGCATGGGTATACCAGAACACCTGATCGTTCTCTTGCACAATCTGTACATTGATCAAGAAGCAACAGTTCGAACGGAACAAGGAGAAACAGAATGGTTAAAATAAGCAAAGGTGTAAGACAAGGCTGCATACTTTCCCCCTACCTGTTTAATTTATATGCAGAACAAATCATCAGAGAAGCAGGATTGTATGAAGACAACAGAGGTGTGAAGATTGGTGGAAGACTCATCAACAACCTTCGCTATGCTGATGATACCACATTACTGGCTGAAAGTGAAGATGATCTGAAACATTTGCTTCTCACAATCAAAGAACATGGTCTCAAAATGGGCCTGCACCTTAATGTAAAGAAGACAAAGATCATGACAACTGGCATAATCAACAGGTTCATCGTTGAAGGAGAAGAAATTGAAATTGTGAACAACTTTAACCTACTTGGATCAACTATCAATAAAGAAGCAACAAGCAGTCAAGAAATCAAACGACGCATTGCTCTTGGCAGAATGGCTATGAAAGACCTAGATAAGATTCTCAAGAGCAGAGATGTCTCTCTTCATACAAAGATTTGACTTGTTCAAGCCATGGTATTTTCAATAACATCATATGGATGTGAAAGTTGGACAGTGAAAAAATAGACAGGAAGAAAATTGATGCCTTTGATTATGGTGCTGGCGGCGAATACTGTGTATACCATGGACTGCCCGAAGAACAAACCAGTCGGTACTAGAGGAGATCAAACCTAAGCTTTCTTTAGAAACTCAGATGACAAGACTTCAACTTTCATACTTTGGACACATCATGCGAAGAGAGAGATCATTAGAGAAAGACATTATGCTTGGCAAGATAGAAGGTCAACGCAAAGAGGAAGGCCAGCAATGAGATGGATCGATACAATAACAGCAGATACGGGTACCAGTCTGTCAACAATGAGCCGCCTGACTGAAGACCGAACACAGTTTAGGATAGCTATCCAGAGGTTCGCCATGAGTCGACTCCGACTCGACGGCACTTAACAACAACAACAATCCAACAACATGGCTACAATCACCAAGCACTCCCACCCTGCAATCACCCTGCAACTTATAAGAATATAAGAACATAAGATTTGCCATACTGGGTCAGACCAAGGTCCATCAAGCCCAGTATCCTGTTTCCAACAGTGGCCAATCTAGGTCATATGTACCTTAACATCTCAGGTCCTAGCCCCCCTTCCACCCCTCTTCTCTCTGAGGAGGTATGTGCCTGTCAGCTTTGCTGAAAAGCAATGCTGCCAGCCTATAGATCATCTGTGCCCAGCTGCTGAGGTGAAGAGCAATGTCCTGCTTGAATACAGTACTAGAGGTTTTCCAGTGGCCTGCAGGTGGATTGGCTGACCTAAGGCATCATATGCCAAAAACATATATCCTCGCACTGGCCCACACATGAATACATCCACCTGAGTTCTTTTGGGACAAATGAAGCAGCTAGGCAGCTATATACATAGGTGAGATGGGTCTGATTGACTAGCACTGATTCTGCCACTGCTGTGACATTAGGTGCATGTTGGGAGTCTATGCAGAATGGACATGCTAATCTGCCCTTTCCACAATCATTGTTGTTTGGATGACATCTTCTTCTTTTAAATGTTGTCAGTCTTGCAACAGCATGAGCACACAGCCTCTCTCAGCACAGGTAACCGTTGCTCAAAGTGCTACAGGTGCTATCAATTACAGTTTAGTAGTTTCTCTAGGGGAAAACATGCCTGTTAGGAATATTACCAGCTCTGCAAGTGCCAAACACACAGTGATTGCTAAGAGATAACAGCAGGGAGTTAACAGAAAGGCCATTAAGTGCAAATGCAACATTCAGGATGGGAGAGGTAAAACGTGCATAACTGATTTTGCCTAGCACACAACTGAAAATATCTACAGATGACCGCATCAATTGTTTTCAGATGTACCTACTGAGGCAGAGATAAACTGCAAATGCCACAGAGGCTAGGATTACTAGTACACAGCGCCTGGCCTCATGGACATGTTGGTGCAGGAATAGTTTTGACGATCAAGGGGGTCCCCATGGTCTAGCATAAAGCACATCCGAAAGGCAGAGCATGCACATATCATCCTGATATGACGAAAATCTATGTGAACATCAGTATGAAGATACTGATCAGATGAGGTAGCAAGGACAGGTTATGTATTTTGCAGAGGGTCACATCACAACTAACAAAACTATGATTCAAGGGAGTACAATATGCATTTGGAATAAAGAAACAGTTTAGAAGTCAGTCTCTGCTTGATACTTGATGTTGCAGGGCAGAAACAACACTTTACATGATGTCAGAGATAGAAACATAAACATTCATTAGGTCATGTGTCTCCCTGCTATGTGACCCTTACCGTGAACCTTTCAACAGGAAATCGTCTGTGATTTTGCACCATCTTCCACACCAGCCGTGCTACCTGAAGTTCAGACACATTATGCACCCAGTAGAAAGGGAAATCCTACTCACCCAGCAGAACACAGTCCTTATACAGTCCAACCTCAAACTATTAGAATACTGCTCAGTGATGCAAGATATAGGAGTCATGGGTGGACCCTGGAAGCCTAGGGACCACATTCAGAATACACATATTTGGATCACAAACTACCTGCACATTCAGGGAATGGTAGTGTTTGCGGTTGCGGTACACTGCCTCCCTGTCTCTGGGTGGGGCCAGGACAACATGTGTGAAATCAATGGCTCCCATCACATGTGGTATCCCTGCAATTTGCTCAAATTGCTGGTTCAGGGCCACCCACTGTTGCCTAGTATTAGGAAACACAATGTAATTCCTTACCCAGCTGATCATGGCTTGCAGTACCTGGTGGAGACAGCGTGAGAAGGAGGAACGGTTCATAATTCAACTACAGCCACAGATGTTTGGAAACAGTCAGAGGCAAAGAAACATAAGGCACTCAGAAGCATCATCAACCCTGGTATGGCATGAGACCGGGCAGTCAGAGGCTCAAGGTCAGATCTCAGATCCTCATAGAGCTCCATGATAGCCTCTGTGCTCAGACGGGAAAGGGAGATTACTTGACCCTCCCTCATGCCTTGGAGGATGGCTCTGGGCCTGTAGAGGCGAGGCTGTCTGGGGTGGACCTCTGCACACCTACGGCGCCATGGTTCCCCATACCTGGCCTCAGCACCCTCCACAGCAACAGGCCTGTGTTGCTGTGGGGCTGCACCCCTGCCCATTGCCACTCTCCCTGGCGCACCATCTCCTTCTGCAAACAAGCATCGTAATCCACCAGTCACAAGGACAAAGTGAGACATCTTGGTGAATGGGAGCTGCATTGCATTATGCCTTAAATATACTGTGCTGGGGAAAGGGAGGAGTCTGTCATATTAAGAAAACACAACTCACCTGGTCCTCAATGTGTTTGGCACATGGTAGCATCAACACGCTGTACTTACCGCATGCTACTGTCATTATCGCATTATCGTCATTATCGCATGGTAGCATCAGTACATTATTGGCCGGTAGCATTAGTACCGCCCCGTATGTTCCACACGCCTATATCAGTGAGCCCTACGTTTCTTGTCATACATAATCATGACCAAAGATGTCCACATTTATGCCTCCGCACCTACACAGTACTCCCTCCTTGCTAATGTCAGTCATGAAGGACAGCACCAATGGTGCAACACTCACATGCAAAGGGAAGACATGCTCTGAACCCTTGCAGAATCATAGACCAGGTAGCTAACATGTTATGCATGCTTGTGCAAATGACAGGTAGTCAAACACAATGTCAAGCTGAGCACTGTTATTATGCACATCAGTTCACCAATTGTCATGTAATATGCTGAACACACAGAGAGAAAACAGCAAGTCTTACTTTGGAAGGATGCAGTCTGACAAGCCACATTGAATCTAGACCAAACACCCACACACACACACACACACACACACAAAACAATGTCTCTGGGTCTGTCCAGTGAATAGCCACACAGGGAACCTTAGAACATCTAAATGCTGAAATAATATGCTTACTGAGGACTCACCAGGGACTTGTTCAGTAGCATTATTACATCAACCTTTCTGCTGGTAATTCCCCATGTATGCGACCTTGCA
The DNA here is from genome assembly GCA_033557465.1 of Ichthyophis bannanicus. Taxonomy (NCBI): domain Eukaryota; kingdom Metazoa; phylum Chordata; class Amphibia; order Gymnophiona; family Ichthyophiidae; genus Ichthyophis; species Ichthyophis bannanicus. The sequence goes on from CM066031.1 coordinate 175,734,820, forward strand.
TCAGCCATTGGCCAATGCCTCACCACACACTGTTTCTCCTATCTTGAGATCCTCACAAGCAATTACCTCTCCATCCTCCTCCCAGTCTCTCCTCATTAACCTGGAGCCCCCTATGTCACCAAGATTTCCATGAACAGCTACTAGCCAAGTGCATGACACAGCACCTTCTCACAATAGATCCTCATTGCCAAGCATACCCAATTCTAGTAGCATTTGTCAATCTTTCCTCATCTTAGCCAAACACTCTGCAAAGTCATTTTTGTGTCAAAGTCTGGTGTTAGCATCAAAAAATACAAACTTTCACAGTCTCTCTTTCAGCTTTATCACTCACATATACATTGAACAGTAATGGTACCTGTGCAAAAATATGAGTCACACTGCTAATCACCTTCACGTCATCAGAGTGTGTTGTGTGTATTGTCAATGTGTGTGGTCTGTGGCTCCCAAAATTGTGAGACATCAATGTACCTTGGGAACCATCACCAAGCTGTTGTGTTCATTGAGAGGAGTCCTACGAGGAACAGTAGCAAAGACTTTGCAGAAAGCTGGACAGATCACATTATACGCATGCCCTAAATATGCTTCCCTGGTGACACACTCCAACAACCTTTCCATATGTTTTTCATCATGATCGTCCTTAGGGAAAGCCATGTTGTGTCAGATCATGCAACAGGTTGTTTTTTTTGTGGTCACCAAAGTTTGAACATTCCAAAGCCCCTTCATTATCCTCGCATACAACTGACATAATGCCTATTGGACTTCAGTTGGTGAATTTTTGTCACTGCCACCTTTGGGAGAAGGTATCAAATATGCCCTTTTCAGGTCCTGTATGCAAGGATCCATGTGAACAAATGCAGTCAAAACAGACCCTCAATCGGAACAGATAAACACATCCAAAATGAAAAGTCTGAAAGGTAAAGTGATTCCCAAAGAACTCGCAGAAATCCTTAACAAGTTTTTTTGTCGGAGTATGTCAGCCCAGTGCCAGGAACTAGTCTCAAGGCACCACCATGACCGCTCCTTTTATTAGCTGACCTCTGGACCTGAAGCAGGGTTTCTTTGCCAGTCGGCGGTAAACCCGAAACGTGAGCCACATCGTCTGAAGTAGTTTCAGCGTTTTGGCAGCCAGTATTGTAGCAGCAGCTAAGCTAAGTTTGGACTTTTTAACTTTATCTAAAAGTATAATTCTCTAATAAAAGGAGCGGTCACGGTGGTGCCTTGGGACTAGTTCCTGGCACTGGGCTGACATACTCCGACAAAAAAACTTGTTTAAGGATTTCTGCGAGTTCTTTGGGAATCACTTTACCTTTCGGACTTTTCATTTAGGATCCATGTGAAAACATGCAACAGCCCTGCAAGAACCTCCCTGAGCTATATAAGTATCCTGTGATCAATGCCATCCAGGCACATGGTCATGTATACATGCAGTCCACAAACATGTTTCTAAACATCATGTTCCCTGAATGTGGTTGTATGTACCTCATTCTTATTTGAAGATTTGACAACTACATCTGGTCCTTCTGCATGATTTGCAAGAGTTACAACACAGCTGAGGTTGTTGTTTAGCATCAACATAACAGAAGAGCTCCCAGGACCAAAATGCTATGGTGGGAATTGAACCTCTGACTACGGTATCAAGATGTAGTGCAATAACCACTATGTCACAGCTTCTGAGACAGCAATGTAGTGATGCAGAGAGTATACAGGTCAGTGATGACACTGTCTGTGGTGTGTGTGTTGTTGTGGCATTCAGCCTCCAATACCCATGAGCCACTGCTCCAGAGGAATGTCTCTCTGCTGATGATTGACACATGGAGAATGCAGTGAATAAGCAAATGCACACAATTTGAGACTACGAGAGTGTGTGTCTGAAGAACATTTCTGCTGCAAAGTATGCCTGTGTGTGGTCACACATATCACCCTGACCATTGTGATGGGAGTCCAGCATTTGGTCACAATTTCACACACTCTTGGAGATGCCCTTTGGTAACTGTGCTGCAGCTACACAACCATACTGGTCTATGGCAGGCTGTGTTTGCAGTTTATTTGGATATCCAATTCAAGAACTACCTGTGGCTGGGATCTCATGAATAATTCAGTGTGGCAGACCTGTGTATGTCAGTTCTTCATGGTTAGATTTCAACTGGGCACTGCAGTATAAGGCACTGGCATAGGCCTGGTGCAACTGTTTGTTATGTGTATACCTGCAATGAGTGGCTATGAACCTTCTGTTTTACTATATCTACACCCAGAACCACCTTAGTAGCAAACATGGCCACACCAACATAAAAAAATAGGAAGCCGAGGTAGACCACACCAGCTGCACAGCACTGATTTCCTTCACCCATCCACATATCCTTAGCAGTCAAGCTGCTGGGAACTATACAATGCATGCATTAAGAAAGACATAGCAAACTATGGCATGTGCATCAGTGTTTAGTGCTCTCCATATATAGGATGTACCCACATGACCACAACCTGATAGTATATAAGAATGATCAGTATACCTAGGTGAGGTCCTGTCACCTCCTCATTATAGTGAGAATGCCCTCTCCCCAGGAAATGCTGTCACCACACAGGGCATTGTCATGCCACATGTAGATAATGTTCTGTCTTCCAATGTGAGTAGTACCCAGCCAGAACAATGCAGGCAAATAGTCTCTGTATCTGGTCATACCCGCAATCCTTAGCTACACATTATGCAGATAGGCATGTGAAGCCTCGGTAGAGTCTAATCAATGGATGAGAACATGAAAAGCATACAGACATCTGACAATTTTGAGACTGGCACAACATATGCACCATCTTCAAAACACTCTGCATATGTACTACTGGTTGTCTAACCTTGTCCGCAACATTGCTCAGTCTCTGCCCCAGCTTAAACATTGTTGAGGTTTGCTCATTGTGTAAGTGTTACTGTTCTTGCATCACATTACTATGCTCCAGTAGCATGGCTCACCAGTCAATTGAGGATAGCAGAGACTGACCATGTGGCTGTTGGGTGCTTGCCCCATACCGGCGCGTGCCATTGGGGCATGCACAAGATGGCATTGTAGCTGCATTTTAATGTTAAAGAAAAAGATACCTAAAAAAAACACCTTAGGCAGGACTTGACCATTTGACCCACTACTCAGATATACAGAGACTAAGTGCAAGGAGCCACATGGTAAACACTGTAGCACATCCTTCCCTCGGGAATGCTAAGAGTCTCCTCAGGTTAACCTTGCCACGCTTTACAATTTAGATGGCATACAGGTCTCTCGCATAACTGTACTGTAATTTATTGTAAATTAATATGATTTACTGTAATTTATTACAATGTCTTGTCTCTCTGTCCTCCATGCCCCAATGTAAACCCTTTTGTTGTCCTGTTAACCACTTTGATTGAAGGATAAGGTGGTATACAAAACGGATTAAATAAATAAATAACCCCCGATTGGTGTAGGAGCATGTTCATCTCGCTGCAGACCATGTCTGCAAAAGATTGGTGAGAAGGTGTGAATATCTGTGCTATAGGGAGGAGGCAGAAAAAGGTTTGTGCCGCACTTGGTGGGCCTCTGTTGTTTTTCTACCCCTGCAGGTACAGAAACCCAAGATGGATCCCCAGGACGTCAAGAGCTGGATTGAAGCTCAGTGGAAGGCGCAGAGCGAGTTAGCGAGGGTGATCCAGGAAAAGACTGTAGCCGCAATGAATGCGCAACAGCAGCTACTCCTCGAGCTACTGGAAGCTCTGGTGAAGAGAACTGTGGACAGAGAGGAAACTATTCCCTCATTACAAGTGGGGGTAGGACTTCCTAATTGCAGTGCACTAGCACTGGGACAGTTTAAAACACATGATAATTTTGATGACTTTGCCGATGCTTTCGAACGGATAGCAGAGTCAGCTAACTGGCCGGCTGACCAGTGGGCCGTCAGGTTCGCTATGTCTCTGTCAGGTGAGGCACTAGCGGCCTACAAAACAATGCCCGCTGATCTGGCGTCCAATTACCTGGATGTAAAAAAACGCTGTGAGAGATAGATTGGGTTTGACTCCCATGCACTACAAGCATTTATTCAGAGAAGCTAGGATTATGCCTACAGAGACGCCAAAAGCACTATTTCAGCGATTGAAGGGACTAGCGGTGAAATGGCTTGCTCCTGAAAGAAGGACGGTGGAATCTTTAATAGACACCATCATTTTGGAGCAATACCTTGAAGCCGTGCCTCCCGAGGTAAAAGCTTTCCTAATGCTCCAGAAATGCAGTTCCACCGAGGAAGCGGCTGACCTCACTGAAAGATATTTGAGGCGGAGTTAGCCGGGACCTCTAGAGGAAACGTTTTAAAGGTGGCTGGCATTGATAAGCTATGGAGCTTAGAAAAGACTTCTAAGAGGAATGTAACTGACAAAAATGTGGAAAAATTTCCCAGGAGAAAATGTTATAACTGTGGCCAGGTAGGACACATACGCAGAGATTGTAAAGTACGCACTGCCCTAGTGTCAGGAAGAGAGAAACACTTAGGGGAGGGATTTCTGCTAAAGGTCTGAGTGGAAGGGGTAGAGGCTCTAGCACTGCTTGACTCTGCAGCAGACCAGAGCATGGTCTCCCAGAAGCTGTGGAAGACCATCAATAACCATGACCGATTTGCCCGGAGCCAAGCAGATGGGAGAGTAAAGGTGAGATGTGTACATGGGGCATCCTTGTATTATCCTGTGTATAAGGTGTCTGTAACAGGATTGGGTATTGATGAGGAAGTATGGGTGGCAGTAATACCACGACTCCCACGTGACATTGTTTTAGGGAGAGATTGGCCTCCCTTTCACAAGGAGTTAAGAAGAGGCTTAACCGAGAAAACAGGCCTGATCTCTACCAGATCCCAGGCCAAGGCTCCTGGAACAGGGGTTAGTCCGGTAGATGAGGAAACTGAAGCCCCTGAGGATAAGGAAGAAGCCCAAGAACTTGAGAATGATGGGGGAGAGGAGGTACCCGATATACTTCCCTCTCATGAGGATTTGCTGAATATCCCCTCTAAGGATAGGAAAGAAAAAGCTGAGAGACGCCAGGAAAGAAGGCATAGGTCCCAAGCGAGGGCAGAACTGGAAGCAGGGGAAGGGTTACCCTGGGTCCCAGCGGAACTTGTCCGAAAATTTCCTTCTTTCCCTAAAGAGCAGAAAGGTGATCCTGCGTTAAAAAGAGCATTTGAGTATGCTCAGGAGAATAGGACCATCTTGCCCAGGTTCTTTTTAGAGGGAGAACTATTGTACAGGGAGAGCACAGACCCGCGTACAGGAACTGTAAGGAAACAGTTGGTGGTGCCTACTTTTAAGGCAGTAGTTCTGCGATTGGCCCACGACCATCCTGTCGGCTGCCATAAAGGCACACAGGGGACATTGGACCAGATCTTGGCCCGATTTTATTGGCCAGGGGTCTTCAAGGAGACAGCCCGTTATTGCGAGTCCTGTCCCGCTTGCCAGCGAGTCACAGCTGCAAAGCCAAAACCTGTACCCATGATACCTACGCCCACTATTTCAACGCCAGTTCGTCGTTTAGCGATGGACATAGTAGGACCCATCGTTATGACGCCAAGAGGCTTCCAGTACATACTGGTGATTATAGATCAAGCAACGCGCTTTCCATGGGCCATCCCGTTACGTAACATCTCAGCAAAGACAATATCCCTTGAGCTTATAAAGTTGTTTTGTGAAATTGGATTTCCCCAGGAAATTCTGACGGATCAGGGGAGTAACTTCACATCGAAACACTTAGCTATGGTATGGGATGCTTTTGGGGTACGGCATATCCGGACCTCCGCCTATCATCCTCAAGCCAACGGACTGGTGGAGAGGATGAATCAGTCAATTAAACAGATGTTGCAACATAGTCTAGAAGGAAAGATGGCTGAATGGGACAATGTACTCCCATTTGTCTTATACGCGTGCCGAGAGCGCGTACAAGCGTCTTTAGGGGCATCACCCTATGAACTTTTATTTGGTCGGGCTCCAAGGGGGATTTTGGATATCCTAAGGGAGCAATGGGTCGAACCAGATGTAGAAGAGATAGGGGTACCCCAGTTTCTCAGGGATCTTAGAAGCCGCCTAGAGAGGACCTCCCGAGTGTCTATAGAAAATTTGCAGGCTAGCCAGCGCCGGCAAAAGCATTATTATGACCGGGGGACCAAAACACGACAGTTAGCGGTAGGAGATAAGGTTCTAATCCTAGTAGCAGAGGCCGGTCCCAAATTTGAGTCTAGGTGGGAAGGACCCTGTACAGTAGTGGAAAAGGTCGGTCCCGTCTCCTATAAGATGGAGAATGAGAAGGGGCGTCGACAAGTATACCACTTGAACCTATTAAAACCTTGGTGCGACAGATCAGCAACAGTGCGGCTGGTCAAGGTAGAGAAATGTTTGGCTAATCAGTTCAGGATTACAGGCTGGCAGACTAAGAAAGCTGCAGCCCATAATATCTTAAGGGGGGGATATGTAATGGGGAAGAGACGTCCTTTGCCATGCAAACAGAGGAACCTGAGAAGTAGGTCTGTTGCTGACAGGAAGGCAAAGCACAGGACTCCCAGTTGCCAGGAGCAACATAAACAAACCCAGCCACGAGTGCAGCAGCCACACTCAGCTAGCAAACAATCCCCATCTCCTGAGCCCAATAGTTTTCACCTGAGAGGGGGAAGGGCTAGATTAGCTCCAAACCAGACATATAAGAAGCGCTCATTAGAGTTTCAGTGTGAAGGGCAGCAAAGGAAGCAAGAGAAGCACAGGAAGCAAAGAGCAGGAGGAGCAGAGGAACTGGAGAACGAGAGAGAGAGAGAGAAAGCTTGGACAGACCCAGCTGGGAAAGCTGAGTGAGCTGAAGTCTGAGACTCAGAAGCAACGTGTGTTTCAGTGTGGAAGGAAGCAAGAGAGAAAGTACGTTAGTGACTCAGAGGATTGTGATTCTGAGAGTGATAGAGAAATACAGGAAGTAACCAGCAGGAATAACTGGAGGAGCAGGGCCCAAAAACCCTGTGGCAAGAACTCCAGGCAATTGTCCTATTGGGAAGACACACAGAGGGAAACGTTACCGGTAAAGCTATCTGGGAAGCACTTGCAAGCTCCAGGGAGTGAAAGGTATTCAGTGGAGGACATTTGCATGTCAGAAGAAGAGGTGGAAAAGCCTAAGTACAGAGGAAAACCTCTGAGGTTTAAACCCCTTCCTGACCAAGCTGTGCACGGACTTTCCCCTGTCTCTAAGCCAGAAGGTAGGCTGTCTAATTACTATAAGGATAAAAGTGGTGATAAGAAGTTCTCTTATAGAAACCCTAAAGGGTGTGACTCTCCTCTCTGCTATTCTAAAATATATGGTAATACTGAACCCTATCTCACGGAGGGCTTGATAGAGAAGCCTCAGGAACAGATAGAGGGTGGAAGTTTGAAAACGTTGTATACCAAGCAGAAGTTGTACTTACCAGAGAATCAGCATGAGTCAATGCTGATTGATCCTCAGGAAGAAGAAATATCAGATAACCAAATGGACTGTACTTTAATGGTTACAGATGATATAATTTCTCTGTGCTGAGCCAGGTGATGTGAAAGCTGTTTAACTGGCAGTTGAAGAGCACAGGATTTTCCTTGCTTATACAAAGTGACTGTATGCTGTAAATACCGTGGAACTTTGGATTTAAGTTGAAAAGCTGTTATTATTTCCTTTCTTATTTTGTGCCAGAGTGTATGGCCTTTTTGTCCTGAGTTATTTTATGTTTGAATCTGCCCCGGGAGGGGAATTAAAAGCCTGTCATTGCCTGAACCACTTGCACCACAACTGCATCTTATTGAAAAGGGAAGAATACTACAACTCCCAGGAGGCAATGCAAGCCTAAAGCATTGTTCCAGTGTTTCAATAAAGGGTCCCCAGGCCGTCTATCCCGTATGCCTAAGCTACGGGCCGAGTACTGGTGACAATATATATATATATATATATATATATATATACATATACATATAAATTTTTTTGTTGTTTGTTCATATCTTATTTTTTTCTCTTGCCAATGTACTCAACAGACATTGTCAGCAGTTATCCTATCAATGGAAGCAATGACTTTGTCCTCACATTAATACATGACACAGTATTCACGCACAAGATGATCCACTATATGTTAATGCACCAAGCACCATGATGTGGGAAATTAAATATTGCAAAGTCACCCTGTACCAGATGATCAACAGTCATACATACATGATGTGGACATCCTTGCAAACTACACACAATCAGAAACAACTACCATGAAACATTCTCCACAGCAATCATGGTCACATGGGTTCCGGCCTGCCCACCAGACCTTCTCACACCACAACTGTAACACATATGTGCATGCTTGCTGCAGGATATCTCACACAGTAAGCCTCACCTACTCAAATGACACACTCAGTAGAGAACTGCTGTTGCAACCTCATCAATCAGCAACATGATAATATAGAGGTTAACTTGTGTTGTGGGCAGCATGACCAATGCCGATTGTTTACATCAGAAATATCTACCCCCTTGCTGCCCATCAATGGTGTAGGGCAAAGTTACCCACCTAAGAGCCTTATAGGAATTCCAGATGGAATGTTGTGGAATAACAGGACAAAAGGAGAGGTTTAATAACAGCAGTAGGTAACTACCTGTGTGGGAGGTGCCTACTGTGCTCCACATACACCCTTTTCACCATCAGCACATAGCCCATGAGGAACAACAGGCAACTGTGTTTTTCATACTCAGGGAATGACTGCAGCACATGATGTACTAAGATGCTGGTGTAGCTGATGGTATTGGTACCATCCAAAAACAAGTGCTGTCCATAAAAAGAGATGCATTTATCTGTGTAAAACCCAGGGAGCCTATGACAATAACACAACTGACACACAATACGTAGTCTGAAAATATAGATATATTTATATTATAAGTGTAAAACACAAACCAAAAAGAGAAATAATGTATCAAAATAAAATAAGCGATTCCTCTCACATACGGTATTTACACAAAGAAGAAGAACACAAAAATACAAACAATAGCAGCTATACATTGCGGCATGCAGCTTTCAGGCACATTTCAGCAGGTAAGACATAGACCTATATATAAGGCACAGAGCCACCTATCACTGGGCTCAGGGTTCCACTGGGGGCCAGGTGGGGGCCCAGACACACCAGGTGATATCCACAAATATTTTTACAGGGAGTGCATTCATTGGAGTGGTCACTGTAGTGCTGCAGCTCCCACAAATTGTAGACACAATGGGGGCCCTTGGACTGCACAGCAAACATATGTTCAACCAGACCTCAGAAACGGTGCCCTAGAAATGCCCTCAGCCCCCCAGTGCCTTTCCAGATCTGTTGCAGCATCTATAACCCTTCATGACAGACGAGATTCATGGGCCTGTATGTTGATAGACCAACCATATGGTACAACCTGCTGCTGTGGGGGTGACATAGGCATACCTCATACAGGTCTACTGTAACAGTCGATGACATATGCATGCATATGACATCATCATAAGTGCCTGTTAATCCTTTTCTGAGGAATGGTGCAATCAGTGAGACCTAGACAACACAGATGTAGTTGGTATGGCATTGACTATAACCACTATATTGTGGACAATGTGACACAGGTTGCCCATCCAATTATACCTTCTCTGATGGGAATCACACCATGCTATGACACAGAGCACACATATTAAGTGTGAAGAGGCAGGCTACATCACTCCAGCAAAGGCATGTTGAGCTGATCTCTCACATTGCTCGTACAATCATGACCTTGATCTAGGACCTTTTGGGGAAACCATGACATCTATTGCTTCATAGTGGACATCATATGTCACACACACATTACTGAGATTAGAAGCATGCACAGAGAGAGGGTCACAGAGATGGCAAGTGCCCATCTTTTGACAATTTCACAGAAACACAAATGGTAATGGTTAAGGTTTAGCAATGGTCCTCAGCCTACATGGGACTATATATGCAATGGACCACGTAACAACCAACCTTACACAAACCACTCCATTAGAGGACTGTGCTCATATGAGAGGCATTGGTGACATCAGGAATGATTTTGTCATGTGTGTCCTTTGCAAGACATGATGTTCTGGATCCCACATCAACACAGTGTGCTAGCAAAATGGAACATTGATAAATCATTGTAGATATAATGGGACATGGCATGTGTACTGCAGATCACATACATCACATGGCTCTTGGACAAGAATTACAAGGTGGAATAGGGTGGGTGGCAGCAGCATTGGCCCACACGATGTTTTCAATGTGTCACACTGAACAATTGGCCACCTCAATGCAATTACTGCACGGCAACAGCTGTAGGGCATGGCTTAATGGTTACAGAATTCATTTTCTCCATGATTGGAGCCTGTAATGTACATTCAGTATGCAGCTGGACAATGACAAACACACCCTACAAGCCAATCCACAATGATCTGTTTTTAAAGTGTACCTATCCGTGTCCATAAACAGCATAGTCCAGGCACATTCCACAATATCATGGCAAAACAAATGGCATGTCTGGCACATTGTTGTTTATCCATACAATGCACATAATTGCAAGGAGGGTATCATATGTGCCTTGGTCAGTAGTTGGTATGCCATTAGGCATTAGTCTAAATATTGTACATAAATGTGCCTGGTGATCAGGATCGGCGAGTACAGCAAGAGATTTGGTTACAAATGATAGCATTGGTGGGTGCATGATACACGTCCACCTGAAGATATTTTAATCTTTCACACAATCCCTGCTTGTTTCACAATTACAGGTAGTTGTCACCTTCATATGTTTTCATTTTCTGTGCCCCACATGGGGAAGGCTGACAAGAACCTATGTGTGGTACAGGTTGTTTGGCAAATGTTATGAGAGGACACCAAGAGGATGTTGACATTTGCAGGACACTGTATGTTTTGTGAGGTTGTGTCTGCATATAAAGATATTTGTGGATATCACCTTGTGTGTTTGTGGACCCCTGGTGGCAGCAGAGTCAGACACGTATGTGTGACCAGCACTCATGACAATGATGAGGATGAGTGCTGTGTGGGTTTGCCTGGTGGGCTTGTTGTGGGCTCCATCCAACTGTCGTGCAGAGCCAATGGTTAAGGAGTGCCAAATTGGAGTCCAGGGTCACTGCAATGTCGGAGAAGTGGCAGTGCGTGCCTCAACCATGGAGGCCAGTGTCACAAACACAACATTCTGTGGGTCCCCTAATGTCACTGCCCATATGTAGGGGATCTGACAAGCAAAGTCAGCAGATGTTGTAGATGTGTCAGTAGTCCCCAGTGAATAAATGCACCCCTCAAACCCTGACATGTTAGGAAGACTATGGAGGCCACCACCCACAACTGCTGCAGACAGGAGTCCCTCATCTGTTGGAGGCAAGTGCATGGCGCTGCATGCTGCATCATGCTGGCACAGCTGCTGGTGGATGGGGCTGCAACCAGCATCTACCACGGCATGGTGCAGCACAATGGCACTGCTGTTGTCCTCCACAGTTGCCGGGTGGATTGGGCTGCAGGCTGCATTGGTGGTGTCTGGTCACAGCATGCCCCTGCTGGTGTGCCCAAATGGTTCGTGGTGTATGGGGCTGCAGCCAGCATCCATGGTGGCATAGTGTGCACCATGCTGCAGTGTGTGCATACACCCCCATGCACATCCTCCACCAGGATGTCTGTGGCCACCCCCACCTAACCCACCACATCCTGCTGGCCTGGTGGTGTCTGCAGCATGCAGGGCTGTGTCTCCTCTTCCTTCTACCCCTCTTCCAACATGGCTTCAGGTTCAGAAAGCTTCTCCTTCTCATGCTGGCTGCCACCAGGGGATACTGTGTCCACTGGGCCTCCATGGAGGTAGATGGCTGAGGATCTGTCAGGTTGAAACAGATAGATGTCCATAAGCACAAAGACACATAATTGTATATCAGGTCATATCCACTATATTACAGAAAAAGGTGTCGCATATTGTAAGCTACACTGTTATGTGGACACCATACTGTTACGTGGATACCATACAGACGATCACTGTTTGCAATGTGAGCATACCTATCACACGCATATACCCTGTGACACATGGGTTGTTGTCAGTTGCAGTAGTAGGGCCCACATAACATCAGATATGTGACATTCTGAAGTCATGTTTGTGGTAGTGTGCCCCCTGCACTTGGTCCACAACACATACAGTGCTGTATGCTCAGATTTTCATCCACAATTATGTTTGCTATGTGTGCATCTCCACGGGATGGGACTGCCATGTGATATTGTGAAACATATTGGCTTTGTATAGCTGTCCACAGTGTGGACACACATGTTTGGTGTGACAGGACACACATGTTTTGGTGTGACACACATGGCACATGTGTGTCCTAACATACTAATCAATAGCGGGTGAATATCTGGAAAAGCACACAGTACCATAGGTCAGATACCCCATGGATATTATGGGTACTAGCATATCAACTGGACATGGGTATTCAGAAGCATACCTGATTTTTGCTACTGTTAGCACCTGTTTGCACATTTCATGACTAATGCACCTCACACATGACTGGTTGGCATAAAAGATGACAATGTGCAATAAAACAATCTCCAGAGGCAGGACTCTGCACAATGAAACATTGCATGACCCATGACCACATTGCAACATCATCAACATCCTCACACATTGTACCTTAACTGTTGTGCCCCTGCTGTCACATGCTTGTATGCATATGCATAAATGGGACAAAACATAACAACTGTTCCCCTCATCAGAGGACCAAAGACATTACACAGACATGGTCATAGATGCACCTCAAAGCCTGTTGTAAGGGGAGAAGAGGTGTCAAGGGAATCAGTCATGTAAGGTTGACAGTGCCTATGTGTTCACAAACATACAACAGGTATCCCATGTTGAGGGAGAAAAGCATTACTTCAAATAGTGGGAGTGTACCACTTGTTGCATGTGAGGTAGCATCCTGCATGCTGTGCAGTCATGAGCTGTCATTGGTAATGTAGGACACTCACATGGTTATGTTAGTGCTCTGAGGTGGTCTAACAATGTGTTGGGGAAGGGCGGAAGATGGTGCATACAGTATATTGCATTATATGCACTACATCTGATATCTGTGTGGGGACTAGTTACAAATTGTTTTGGTTTAGCATGTACCATGACATTGTGAGGCTATGAATGAGGTATCACTCATCTAGCAGCTGTTAGCAGTGAGCACACACGATGCATCAGAAAGGTTATTGATAATCATCACAGTGACACAGTGTTCTGTCACACAAGGGATAGCTTCAGGGGGACAGACATGTGTACCCAGATTTATAAGACAATATTGATGTAGTGGGTTTGTAGAAGAGGGTGGTGGCCAACATCAGCGAGTCTGTGTGTGTCTGTGTGGACCAACACGTGTATGTACGCTCACAGGTGTTGGTGTTGAGGGATGTAGAGGTTCATATATTATCTCACCTAAACTATTAGAAAACTGCACTTGGGGATGTGAGCTGACAACAGCAGCCAACAATAGTAGCTGTGTGGTTTATGTTTATGTGACACATGGCTGATGTGCAAGGAACTTCTGTACAGACACAGTGGGGGTGGCTACACCTGATTACCATCATCATTCTTAATATGTGAGAGAGGCTGATGCTGTTTGTGCAACTAAAGTCATCGCTACACATTGGTGACAGATGTTTGGATAAATGTCCCTAATCAGCTATGTCTGGGTCTGAAGGCAACCATGTTGGACATTACTGCCTACACAGGCAGATATATGTGTTTTGTATCTCATCACCAGAGACACTGCATGTGGTTCTACACACACACTGCAGTGGGACAATGGGAGTGTCATAACTATCCTCACAAGAATATGCTGATACCAGGCCGACAATGGTTTAGCATGCATCTGAAGAGGTGTATGGCTGAAGCAGGGCAAGTATCATATCATTATCATGTGACCTACCTGATTTGTAGCCTGGTTCAATGGACATGTCAGAGATGACATGGTAATCTACATATGTACACACTGGAGGGGGAGGGGAAAGTTGTTTGCGGCCAAACTCCCAGATGGCTAAATAGTTTCAATGAACACACTAACATCCGCCTTAAATGTGGAAGTTTCTCAGACACTAGCCCATAATCTTACTTGCAAAGTGAACTGGGATAAAACAGCGGTGGCAGCAGACATACATACGTGTCTTCAATGTAGTCCCCTGGTTGTCACAAATGACCTCCAAAAATGGAAGTGAGGGCAACAATTTCACTGAACAGACTTTTCAAATGCTCTTGGGTTGCAGAGACAGTTGTGGATTGGGCTGATGACA